>WYDI02028248.1:0-13932 GCA_009867235.2 Psittacus erithacus | reverse complement strand
ACCCCTGGTTCCCGGCGCCTCAATAAAGCACCTCATATAACCATTCCGGTGGTTATGTGTTTGTCTCGACGCTAACATTATGAATATTAGTTTTTACAACTGAAGGAGAAAAGCAAAGTTCTGAGTAATGAGAAATGCACCATTTTTGAGTAGGTGCCCCTCAATATATGCTTAATACTTAAACAGGAAAAGAAAACAGGGTATGCTGACAAAACTCAGTTTGCTATTCATTATGTAACATTTCTAGTTCATTTATCTATCTATAAGCATGTATCCATATAGAAAGCACCCACATGCTGTTGCTCCTCTGCAGTAAATAAAAAAGCATACCCTCTCTCTGACAGTCTCCAGACAACCCTGAGAAAGAACAACTATTGCACTGGCCACTACACACCACTCCAGAAGAGAAGTGGAGCTGGGGAACCAGGGAAAAGAGATGGCTGGAGCCTGTACCAGTCACTACAAAGGAGCCTCTAACCAGATATAAAAGAGGAAGAATGTGTTAATCTTCCAGCTAATGAATTCATCATGGAGCCTAATCTCTCAAAATATGCAGGTTTAGCTTGCATTTCCTTTCTTTTGGTAAATCTGAAAACTGAGTATGATCATTCGTTAGAGTCTTTGACACTGTGGAAAGTCCCCTTCACCCAAAAGAGATCATGCAGGTGAAATAAGAAAGGATTAAGAGGTCCAACCCCATATACAGCTAGAGAAGACAGTTGGGAGTGCATGTCCATACACATGCGTGTACCCTTCTCACGCACACGATGACACAGAATGGTGGGCACCATAATAAGAGTGTTTTTAAGAAGTCTGAAGAAACTGGCAGACAGGTTGACTTGTTATTTATTTACAGGAGGTGTGTGTGCACCCAAATGAGTGCAACAGGGCCAAGCAGGTTTTCAAGCCAGTGCAAAATAACTGGTACGAGGCAGGACTCAACAGTTCTGCATTCCTACACTGCAGCTGCTTGATAATGGAGGGATGCACGAACCTATGTCTAAATTTACCTTTGATATCCATACATAAAAATCCTTTTTCAGAATTGCTGGTAAAAGGGGAGTTTCCCACCCTTGTCCATTTTATCTTTCAAACCCCCAGTTTGCTTGCCCAGCAAAATGCAGGTAGAACATTAAAAAAAACCATTTTGGTTCTGCTGCTTTTTAGGTAATTTTTCTAATTATTTATTGGCCTGAAAAATCTTCCTGCAAGAGCACAGAGAGGAAAAGGAGAGAGTAGTTAAATACTATAAGCTAGTAACAATAAGCACAGAGAGACTTTTTTCAATTTTCAAAGGCTTTGACATGAAAGCAAAAGTAAAAAGTATCCAATTAACAAAGTTTTAGGAAATTTTCTGGTGCCTTCATACAATACGCATATTATTTTAATTCTCAGTCTTTGTTAATGCTTCCAGCTCATTAGAAGAAGAGTATCAAGCAACAAAAAAGTTAACTACATAAACCACAGATATTATACTGCTTTCACTCAAAGATTTCATAGCACATAAAGCAGTAAACTATAAATTAGCCCCATAAATAGCTAACTGATTGGGAAACAGAGGCAAAGACAGTTTAAGTGAGTTGTGCAATGTGGAAGCAAAGTCCCAGAGCAGAGTCCAGGTACAGGTCCATGGTAAGAGACTGCAGATTTACATACTGGGTAGAGGAGGATTCTTACGAGAAAATTACTGGTTTTTTAATTAATCTCTTAACTGGAAGTCAGTCAACTAAAAATCTGAAAACTGCTGGAGCTTTATTGAATACAACTGAACTACTGAAAATTTACGAAAATCTTATTATTCTATACAAACATCATGATGGATCACTTAAAATATTTTTAATAAATTGAGAATCGATTTCTTTTTTAAAATCACAAATTTTCAGTTAGAAGACGAAACACTAATTAGTTTAATCATTTCTGAACTGGCTGTGCCTCTGAGGAAGAGAGAAGTTGCCAATTCCCACATAAAGTCATGTCTGGCCCCTTCAGTTTGGACTTACCCTTTCTGCTTTACTTCTGACAGAAAAAAACCCCACAGTCTCTAGACAACCATGAGAGAGAACAATTATTACATTGGCCACTACCCACCACTCCAGAAGAGATACTGAGCTGGAGCACCAAGGAAAAAAACCTTGTTCTGGCCAACTGCAGCATGCACTGGTCACCACAACAGTGTCTTTTGGCACCGCTTATGACTTACCCTTGGAAAGATACAGGGTTTACTGTTACCGCAGTGGCTACATATTCAGGGGACCTGTTAAAAGCCTGAATCTAGGAGTCCATGTCTGATCATCCCAAAGGCTGTCTACAGAAATTTGCTATATAAGCAGATAGGCAGAGTCAAAATTATATCAAACCTCAGCTGTCTGCTTATGTCTTCCACAAAAAAAGCCCAGATTAGCACTCCATAAATTCTGCAGGTGTCAGAAGTGTATGAACACTCCATAAACCACTCCAGAAAGAAACACAAACTGATCAGCTTAAGCACACAACAAAAATAGCTTCTGCTAATACACACAACAGTGAAGCAAACTAAAGATCACATACATGATCTTCAGCTGCAGATGAAGCAGGCACCAACAAATTTACAGGTACCAGGAATGGTTAAGGAGAAGGATTACAAATAATGTTTACCACCGCCAGCAGAATAGGATAGGCTTCCACACATACATCCATCTTGCCCATATACCCACCTTACGTAAACATTTATGCAATTGTGTGCCAAACCAGACTGGGGAATGAATTTGCATATAGGTCAACCTCTTCTTCACAAACCTTGACAATCCCCAGCTTGGAGGAAGAATATAGTGGAACAGGGAGAAGTAGAGGCAGCATGGCCTTCTCCCGAATCAACAGTAAGTTATGTATCCAAACCTGCCCAGAGAACCATGTCATCTATAATCTACCCTCTGGCATCCTTCTGCTGTAAGATAATCTGTTTTATCTGTAAAAAAACTCCACGTAGTCACCTTAAACATTCTAAAGCTGCAGAGGGCCAATACAAAAGAAAGTAGAGAAATTCTTAGTTAACAAGTATTTAAAATTTAGGAACTTTGCTCATTTTACAAAGGTAGTTTATATGATTATTGCGATGAGCAAGCTTCTGATTTCAGAATGCTGAAAGCAACCATTTAACACAATCCCAGGAGGAAGGGGGGTAAAACTGCATTTCTCTAGTGAGTTTGTTTTCCAACATTCATTTTTCAACCAGTAGTTTTAATAACATTAGGCAGTATTCTAAAGAAATGCTCAAGGATATAAGTGGATAAATTCCTCAACATGGTTTCTGTGCACTTAAAACATCTCATAGATAATACCTCCCTCCAGGAAAACACATCCTATTATGTATAGAAATTGCTTTTATCAAGTTCTAAAGGAAATGGTCTCTGCCTGCTTTTGTCCTTAAGCAACTAACATCAACTACAGAAGGGTTATTAGCACAAGAAAAAGTGCCAGAATCCTTTCTGTTGCTAACATGAGCACACACCGTGAACACTGTACGGAAGATTTCCATTTTTAGATATCTCTGCAAAGTAAGGCCTTTGCTGAATGTTCCCGTAGAATCTAATTCACATTTGGGGGAGGAGGGGATAAAGGTACCCTGAAATACTATACTCCATGTGCTGCATCTTCTAGATTGTTACTGACTCAAGGTACAGAGCACAATTTTGGTTCTTCAAGTGGACATGCTGCATATGGAACACTTTAAAAATCAAAAGCTTAGTACTAAAAAGTCATTTCTCTAATGTCTATCTATATTTAGCTCTTGTTCATAATGAAATGCCCCAGCAGCTAGCAGAGCCAGCAAAGCCTCCCTCCTCCCACGTGCAGCTTTCAGGAATGTTGCTATATTGAAAAGGCAAAATTATCATTGGCCAACAACATGCAATTCAACAACAAAACTGCACTACAAATGGCTTGATAAGAGAACAAGTCTATGGATTTTTACAGACTTACATCAACTCCAAGGTGTATAAATTGCCCCAATGCTATTCAAAGAAACCAAAACTCTAATGCTCCTGTCCCATATTCTGTATTAGTTTGAATCTTGCCGCGAAGAAAGTTACCGCTAAGTATTTTCTTAACTGGCAGAAATTCACATGCTGGCCAAAAAAATATACCTAAATAGTCACTTAGGACCTTTTAGCTACCTTCAGGATAAGAAAGCCAGAAACAACCCTGGTATTACAAGAAGCTGCAAGATACACTACACTAAATTATTTTCAGATTTCTAGAAGTGTAAGAAAAAGTGCATTTGGTGTTATAATTTGCCTCAGTTTGGACACTTTCCTACGTTTGGACTTCTGATGGGAAAGTTTAAGCTGACGTAAGTCTCACATCAGAAGAGATTCAAGGTGAACATAAAAATTAGTGATTTAGAACCACAACTGACTTTAAGTTTCTAAAAACACCCGCATTTTATCTGAGAATTAAAAAAGGTGAATTTTAACAATGAAACAATCTGATGTAATGGCACATGATGCTACAGTGACCTGCTGCACTTACTGCCACTACCTTCAGCCTCATGCTTCTGTGCCAACTCCTGCTCATGTAAGCCAGAAACTCCTAGTGAGATCCCTCAGGGAGTTAATCCTGCAGAAATTGAGCTCTGCAGGAGAAAAGTGAGTACTTTTTGCAGTTTTAACTCCCTGAATGAGCTTACCATGAGTCGCGCGTCATCTGCCAGGCCATCAGAATGGATGGCAATGCCTGGCGGTGTTGAAGAGGGGAACAAGACTGTCTCCTTGTGGCAGAAACTATCCATTAGCCCAGCCAAAAGACTGGACATAGTACTGCAAGACTGCAAGTTCACACTGTTCATCAGCTTTATTACTCTGTTAATGCTTTTGCCAGCTACTGCTGACCTTTAAAATAACTTGAATAACACTTTTAAGGTATCTAAAAATACAGATTCATTAAGAACAAGGGATTTCTAAAAAACATTTAGTATTCTGAGAACCAGGGATTTTTGAAAAGCACATTTGGTATTCTAGCTTCTTTAAAAGCTCTATGACAGTAACGAATTAAGATTTAAACAATGTTCTTCAAATACCTTCAAGCAAGTACTCTCACAAATACCTTACCTCCCATGTTTCTGTTTTTTCATTGCAAAATCTGTTAAATAGATTATGAAGGTCACTTCCACGGCTCAGGAGGACTTGACTAATATTATGATACATATTCTTGGAGAATCTTTTTTTTTTTTAAGCAATGAAATAAGCGTATCATGACTTTCATGGATATTGCCATCTTTGGTCTACATCCAAACACATGCTAAAAATAGTAAGAACAGAGTTATATTAAACCAGCAAAGTACAAGGTGTCTTGATGCAAAATTCAGTTTGCATAAAATAGAAAAATATTTTTCTAGCAGATGTAAATTAAAACAGTTAAGAGAAAAACACCAGACAAACTGCTCCCCATCTTAAGACACTGGAAGCTGGTATGTATGTATTACATAAGAAACTGATCACAGTGAAATCATGCCTGAGGTACCACTCTTAGAAGCAAAAATCACAGGTCCGAGTGTATGAATATAAATTAGAGGTATATGAAATTTTTGATTAACTGAGAATTTAAGTTGGTTACTAAATGATTACATTAACTTTTAATTTCAAGAGCAGACAGGACACATCCAGAATAATATCAGGTTTTTCTTACTGTGTTCAAGGTACAAAATAACTATTTGAAATACCTGAATGCTTCAGGAATTCACAACAATTTTTAAAAAAGCAAAGACTCTAAATACATCTTTAAATCACTAGTGTACCAAAGCAGTTTTTTAAATGGTTTCCTTTCTCTATTGAGGTATCCCCGAATCCATTATCTTAAAGTTATTTGCATACCACAAACACATAAAGACTTCAAAAATTTCTGTTCTCCTGCTTCCATTATGCCAACATCCAGCACTCTCATTCCAGAGACATGAAAAATAGCCATCTTTTTAAAACAGCAGCTATCACCTCCTGAAGTTGCAAGAAAAAAGATGGAGATACTAGGCATCTAGTATCAAGGTATCAACACCAGATAACACCTATAAAGTAGCAGCAGTAGGCATCCAAAACACGGGGTGCTGCAGGCTGGAAATAGCAACACCAGCAGGATAATTCTCAAGGGCATTTCTTGTTATTATATTAAATACCATCTTGTATTTCCTATCAAGATACCAAGTTTGCGTATGGCACCTGAGTGTATATATACTTAATAGCTCCAACTTCCCCTAAACATAGCTGAATATAGATTTTTCAGGTGTTCCTTCTCAAGCTGTATCTAATTACATCTCAGAACTCTGCCAAAGCAACAGCTGTCTCCTAAGGAAAGCAGTAATTGCAGCATGAGAGTCAGGGTTGTACTTGCTTCCTGCTTTTGCTTACAGTTACTATTACAAAGGTGACCTCCCCCTCCCACCAAGTACACTAATATCTGGAATTTAACAGAAAAACTTACAGTAAATACTAAGGAAAAAGGTAATAAATAAATAATGCATACCAAAGCCTGAAACCGCACTTCTGGCCACTGTTTTTAGGTATTATGAAAAAAATGAAATAAAATTTATTTCAGAAGATGTCTGCAACTTCTATTTCAGGCCTGCCTTATTTTTTTCTTATCTTTTAAGAAAGCATTTGCTCTACATTCAAAAACTAATCCAAGCCCCTATTTGCTATTAAAGACCCCAGAAAAAATGTCTCACCAAACTTTATTAGTGATTGTAAGTTTCCAGATACACATTCTTATTTTGATGTACTAGGTCAACTATGGAAAAATAACCAAATAAAAGCAGTGGCACTATGCACAGATTACACTGCACTTCCTACCATAGCTACTACTGATGTTACAACAGCATAACTATCAGAACAGTTCTGGCACATTAACCATCATGTTGTCTCATGCCACAGATTCTAGTTACAATGCAAGTGGCAGAAAACACTACACCTATATTGGTAGTAGTCTTTTTGCAACCCTTGGTAGCACTTCACTGAAGTATGAGGAGTGGTGGGAAACTTTGAAGGGGAGAAGGGTAACTAAGACAAGGCAACCGGCTGCCCTTGTAATCTGCAATCAATCTTCAGAGACACTTCAGGTCATGAGAAATTTCAAGATGACAACCCTGTCAGAGTTCTCTTCCCACGGTCAGAAAAAATAACACATGGAAAAGAAATACTCCATGAAAAAAACTACTTTTTCACTAGCTTTCATGGTAACTTGCACGTAAGCCAAACAATGTACAAGGGTATCAATCACTTTCCTACTTAAATGCCTTTTCAAAGTCACAGGCAAACTTACAAGAACGTTCAACCAACCGATATCAGCTGACTCATGTACTGTTTTCAGATATTGGTATCTGCAAACCTTTTACCGGATCTAGCATCATTGTCTGAGCTCAGATGACTCAGATAAAAACAATGTGAAAACACAGTTTGTTTTCATGTTTAAAGTCTCCATTGGTCTTCCTGCGACAATAACAGGAAGAGCTGTACGGATCGATATGGAAGATTACCAATAGGGACTTTTCTTCTCCTACCCAACGATACACACGTGAAACTTTCTTAACCAGGTAATACATGTGATGCTTACCAGATCTCTGTGAAGCACCCAGTTTGCATGGAGGTAATGGATTCCATCGAGGATCTGGTACAGTAGGGATTTAACCATAGATCTTGGCAACTGCATGGGCTTTTTATTTGCTTTTGAGGCACGGTGAAACTTGATAATATGCTAGAAATAAAACAAGCAGAAACATGAAGCATGTTATATAAGTTTTTTGTTGCATTGTTTTTTTACAAACTATTAACACTAAATAATGGAATGAAATTCAAAGTTTGTTAAACTTTGCAACTGAAAGTAATAGTGATGTACTCATATTTTCTTACAGTGTTTTTACTCTCTGAGTTGCTTTAAAAACACAGCTGTCAAGCTTTTGTTAATATCTAAAGACTGGCTACTTACCTCCAGTAAAGGGTCTTAGATTTTCTCCTCCCTCCCTCCTCCCAATTTGGGATCCTCTTATCCTCAGCAGCTAGAGCAGAAACTTCCAAACCAGCAATATCTACCAGAAAGAGGACCACACTCTATGCTTTCATACCTTCCCTCCTCCTCTCCAAAAGCACCAGGACACTGTACTCACAACTACTTTAGTGTTTCCCCCCCAGATCAGAAACCCAGTAAAGAGAGACTAAATAAATATTTAAATAAATTGGAGCAGGGGGCACACAATGGGACACAACTTTAAAAACCCCACAAAATGAGATCATGTTCAAACATCTAAAAATGGTTATATTCTTGCTTCCAAGTTTTGAGTGTATTACTTCATTGATGATGACCAGCAAGTGGCTTTTGGATTATAGAAGTCAGTCAGCCCATTAGAGGACAAATACCACTTGAAAACAGAGAATGCAGAAAAGGAACCCAGCATTAGTCAGTTGAAGAATGAAAAAAAAAAAAAAAAAAATCACTAAAAGATTACTGAGATATCATGAAATATTCATAACCTAATTAATATTCATTGGAAGATTCATGTGGAGATGATGAGTTAGGTTGGTTTTGCTACCTGTACAAGAAGTACAGTGGGGTGAGGCCATTCTGCCTTTTCAAACCTCAGACAAGGTGGGGCTATTCAAGGCACAAACCCAATCTTAACATATTGCCATTCAGTGAACTACTAAATCCATCCGTTCTGATGAAAAAAAAAAAAAAAAAACCAAACAAACAAAACTCATTTTTGAAGGCAATTCAAAGAAGCATCTCAGATAACAAAACAGTTTTCAATTATGTGCTTTTTAAAAGACAGAAATAATAAAGGCAGTTTGCATTTTTAGTGAAAGCGATTCAAAATGCTAATTTGCAGACTGACAAGACTACTAATTACCCCATTCTTTAAACAGCAGTTGTCTAGTTCAAGATCATCCCCCTTCCCAGGTTAAAGAGGTAGCCAATGGCTTGCTTTCATTAGACCTCTGCTTTCTCCACCACCATCACCCAGCAAGTCTGTCACTACTGTTCCCAATGCAAATGGTAATGGGTTAATGTTTCCTCATGGTAAAATGCTACCTCTGGCTGCCACCAGTCCTCTAGCCACTGCCAAACGCTGCTTAGCCAAGGTGTAGACAATACTGTTTAAAGAGAAATTAAAAAAAAAAAAAAAAAAAGGCAAACAACAGAGTACTGCAATATTCCCACTGTGCCTTCCACACTACATGGACAACAGTGATGGCTGAGTATTTTAAAAAGTATAGCAAAGAATTCTACACAATTATCAGTTTTTAATATACAAATGAGCATCAGTAAACAAAACAAGCTCTTAGTACCTGATCCTTTAATTATGCAATCATAGAATCATGGAATCATAGAATAGTTAGGGTTGGAAAGGACCTTAAGATCGTCTAGTTCCAACCCCCCTGCCATGGGCAGGGACACCTCACACTAAACCATGTCGCCCAAGGCTCTGTCCAACCTGGCCTTGAACACTGCCAGCAATGGAGCATTCACAACTTCCCTGGCCAACTCATTCCAGTGCCTCATCACCCTTACAGTAAAGAACTTCTTCCTTATATCCAACCTAAAGAAAATTATAATGGGAAACCTCAAGGGATCATTTCCTCAGAAAAGTTTTCTCTTATCATCTCACACGAAGATTGTGTCAAAACTTCAACTACGAGTCCCTGCCTTCCCGTATTGCACAATGCTCACCAGGTAACGACCTTCACCTGTAATTACAATATGATTTATAAATCAGTAATGATACCATAAACTTCCAAATGAGTATCTTTATTAATACATGGTATGAAAAAATACAGGAGTGCCAATGAGCAAAGGTCACAACGTAAAGACACATAAACCCAGCTCTTTTTCAACATGCATGTAATCACTAAAAGGGTAGAAGAGGGGAAGGTTTTTTCCTGAGGCAACTCTTAGCAGCAGCATTCCCTTTCTTCCTCTCATTACCAAGGAACACATAAGTGAACTTCTGAGGCAGATAATCTGCCCTTACGCTGCGCTTTAGATATCCAAGTTACCTCTAAACCAAAGCTAGTGTAACTAAATCAGCACAATGCTAAGCTAACCAACCAGACTTGACAGCTGAGGCTTCCCACCACACCAACCAAAGCTGGCACATGCTCCAGAAGATGACAAAGCTTGCTCTTATTTGCCTCTGAAATACTACTTACACACATTTTTAAAATCATCTTGCTCTAATGCTTGCTTGTCCCAGTCAAAAAGGATAAGAAAGCAAGCTCCTTTCTAAAAAGAGTTATTGAATTGCAGAAGTGAATTAAAACTGATAGTTTTAAGCAAGCACTATTAGATAAAATTAAATTTCTTAATAAAGTAAATAAAAATTATTGTTGCCAGCTTACTCTCTTGAAGTGTATACTTGTCAAGTCACAGACTTCACCCTATCACAGTTCAGATTACAGAAATGAACAAAAATTAAACTAAAAACATACTGCAAGGCCAAATAGTACAGGGAACTGAAAAGTTGTATTTGCCCAATGCAGAATTAATCGACAGTGGTTGTGACCAACTACTACCTTCAAGTGTTTTGCAAAAAAAGCAGTTCATCCAATTTCTTGTAGGGAACTACCCACACAAAGAATGATCAACATACCCAGTGCTAAGCAGTAATTTTAATGCCAGTGTGCATCTAAGAAACTGAAGGGCAAATAGGCGCAATTGCTGAACAGTATCTTTTCTACTGGAGGCAGCAAGGCCAAGCTTTTTCTTATTTCTGCATATTTTCAGAAATATATCTATATGACCCCATCACTTTTGCAGGAAAATATTCCTGAAATAGAGGAGTAGAATAAGCTCCAATGGCCAAAGATGCTACACCAGTACAACTATGCTAAAGGAATTTCTTAAGCAATTCTGCTGACTTTCGGAGGTTAGGGAGACGTGCTCCGAGGCAAAATATTTAATACCTTAAGTCCAAAACCCCAGGTGTAGAAATGGATGCAGGTATCAGCACCAACTAGTACGTTCTTTATCCAGAACTGCACTATGCAAGTGATGAGGCACTCTCTACTAGCTTCACTTCCTGAACAGTCACAAAGTACAGCCTCAAGTACAGCATATAAAGGCTATGATCTTAGATATAATAAAGGTACGAATAACTTAGCGGAATTACAGGAATTGTAACCTGCTTCCCATTCCCTAGATGACTCCCCTAACCACTAGGCTTCAAAACCACACTCCTCGTTTCTCTCATTTGACAAATCTTTTTGCAGAATCACAGAACATCAAGACTGCCCCGTAAATTAGGAGTACAGATTTGAAACCTGACATGCAGAATAACATTCTGCATCTCTCTCCAGGAACCAGGTGATGCATTTGGACACTGCAGCTTTAGGTATGCTCAAGTTCTTTGCTGAATCTTACCCCTAACAGATAACCACTAAGAACAAAGCATAAGGACTTCCACAATTCAGCCAAGTCAGAGAAGACTGTAGCAAGAAGACAAACAGACAGAATGAAACAGCTTCAGCATTCTCCACATCTTTTTTCACTGTTGCTCTTTAATGATGACTGAATTCCCATATTCTGATAGATCACCTGGCCACAAAAGCTTGAAAATACCCAGGCACTTTCACCAAAAGTTTAAGGAAGCCTTATTGTTTGTGCGCACCATACCATTCACAATGCTACAGAACAGAAACCCACCCACACCACTATCCAGTCATAATTTAATTTAAATTACTTCATTAGAACACTGCAGATGCAAGCTTTCCTTCTCATATATCTAAAAAGCTTCAAAATGAAAGAACATGTGTTATATGAGGTAAATGAAATTCCAAGCAATATTCAAATCTATTCAGCAAAAGTAGCCAAGTTGCTTTTCCCTTCTGTGCATCTGTATTTTCATATTCCTAAATCTTAAAAGCATGCTGCCCCTGACTGGATTCCAAAAACATTGTGAGTCAAGTAAGTATTCACTTCTGAAAATAAACATAATGCAAAAATATTTATATTGCTTTTACATATTTCATTTTAAATTTAAACAAGGCATTAACTTCGTGGCAGTGGCTTTAAGTCTATACTCGAAATTAATACTTCACTGAAGAACATTAAAGAACATAGAATGGAATTTATTAGTATTCTAGAAAAGTAACAAAGCCTCCAGGGGCATGCTATAATTTGCTGTTTGCAATATCTGGGACTACTGGTTTTGTTTCCTAACTGCTTATTCCCAATTTCCAACTTCAAAAAATAAAATAAAATTGAGAGGAAAAATGGATGAACTGGCTTATTTCAGCAAGACCATTTCAGCTTTTGCAAAGGCAAGACCATATAAACAGTACAGAAAGAAATCAAGAGCTAAGCATTTGGAAAGAAAATGCAGTGGTGACTCATGAAACAATATTCAATCTAGTCTTCATCTGCCTTCTATGTTACCTAATGTGTTGAGACTGATGTGAAAATTGGCTGATGAAAGAACTATGTACATTTTCTAAATCCTCCACCATAAACAATGCATGACAATACAAACTCATTTGGTTTCATGAAAACCCCTAGTATTTACCAAGCAGTTAAACATGCATTCAAAAAGATCCTAATTTGAGTCTGCTTCAAGGAAGCCAAGCTGATGCAAACATACTCTCTGTCTGTGTCATCTCATTCCTGATTCTCAGAATTGCTCTTCAGTATGACAGAGGTTAAAACAAACAAGTCAGACCTGGAAAATCTTCATGGAAGTAAGAAGCCAGCTAAAGGAGAGACTTCATGCATGTCTGACTAAATGCAGTTACAGTGTGAGGTCCCACCTAAACAGACATAAGACGATCCATAGACCTCAAGGCACAACCCTCTAGAAAACCTCACTACTTGAGTTCTACTGTTTAAGGCAATGCTTGTTTCAAACTTCCATGCATCTCCATCAAACTGAAATGCAATCATGTCAACACAGATGCTTCTCCCTGCTGAAATAAACTGTCTGCTCCCACACTTAAGCAATCCATCCTTCTATCCAATCCCTAAACCCAACCTTTCAGAATAAAACAGAATTATGTCAATGCACCAATACAAAGTAAAATTACATTTTAATATTAAAGAGATGGAAGCTTGGATGCACATTAAATCTGTGCCAAGGTCAAGAGGAAGATAAAAGATTGTATGGCTTCAAGTCTCATTTTAAACAGAAAACTATTTCCACCTTCTCTCTTCAGCAACTGACACCCAAAAAAAGGTAACTTAATATTGTTGAGTGTTAAATGTAAAGCACTTAAAAGGCTATGAGAGAATAAATCAAAATCTAAAGGGGCTGTAAAAACTAGCCATGCATTGTTAGCACAATTTTCAAAAAGAAGCAGCAAAGATAGATCCAACTAACCTGAGCAACACTTGTTTGCTGTTTCAAAAATAAATCACAGCTTCATATGGCTACACTAAGGACTCATTTCAGACACACACACAGAAATAATGTCAAGGGTGTATCACAAATAAAATTAAAAAAAAATCAAAACAAAAGTGGGTAAAAGTCTTTCTACAACAATCATTTATGCTTCCAATTTTGAAAGCATTACAACAATCAACACACAACAGCCCTTTAAAAGACAAGGTGGGGAAAAAACATACCTCAACATATTCTAAAGAGTGTCAGTACATGGCCATCATCAAGTATCGCCTTCAGAATGTAATTGTGATAAACACAGTTATGATTCGTGTCAGAGTAGAATATGGAGTGGTGGAAACTAATTAAAATAGTTTTTGTTTTTAAATTGGTTTCAGTCATCTGTTTATAACACCTTTAACCAAAGTGTCAAACAAAAAAATCCAAGTGACAAAGCTTAACCAAGCTGTGGAGTTCGGCTGATACGCTGGAGGGAAGGAATGCCATCCAGAAGGACCTTGACATGCTTGAGAGGTGGGCTGATGCCAACCTGATGAAGTTTAACCATGCCAAGTGCAAGGTCCTACACCTGGGTTGGAGCAATCCCA
>WYDI02028246.1:0-113170 GCA_009867235.2 Psittacus erithacus | reverse complement strand
AGGTCAAGGCTGATCATCCTATGAGAGCTGCAGCTTCAGTCTCTGGTGAGCAGGTTCCCAGATGGGGTGGAAGAGCTGATTTTACTCCAGCCCTGAAATTTGCGACTAAGCTTAAACCACGACATGTGGTTAGTAGGGGCTATGTACTTGCTTCTGTGTTTTAATCACAAAGGTTTATAATCAACTGTAGCTGAGGGCTTCAGGGTTTCTTCTTCAACTCAAGGTCTAAAGATATGAGCTTTTAATCCTGTATGTACAGACATTTCAGTTCTCAGTGATGGCAAAGATTGTTGTTATCCTGCTGCACATGCACAGCAGCTGAACAGTGGCCTCAGTAATACAGATGTGGCAAGGCTAAGCTCTGATCTCTAGATTAGTAAAGAATATATAATAATTCTAAACTTCAAGAAATTGGCAAAATTTGACAGAGCAATAGGGATGTGGATGACTTACGAAAGCTGAAGTCTGTCTGCAGAAGTGTTAAACCAGTAGACTGGCAAGAAGCTTCTTACTAACAAATTAGAGCAACAAAATACTGCATCTAATTGAAGTCTTGGAAGAACATGCAATGTAGAGCTTATAATTTTCCTTATAAGTGCAGAGATTATCTCTGTTTCTGTGTGATCTCATGAGCATCCAAAAAAGCCTGAGCATTGTGTTACAAACTGAGTAGTTGCTGCCAGCCCAAGCAGTTCATATACAAATGAAAGTGTTCTATTTTTCTGAAGTGGGTTTTGGGAAATCACTGTTCACAGGAAGCAGAGGTCATTCCAGTGGGATCTAAAAAGGTTTAAGCCACTGCAAGAGCCTGTAGAAATGAGCTTGAGCATTTAATGTACTCAGCTTTCACTCTTATGAGGTTTGAAGTTGCTTCATTGTTGTTTACTTTTTGAAGAGTATAGAGGTGTTTGTTTTCCTTTTTTTTCTCTCTCTCTCAACCTATTATAGCTTTTCATATATTCTCTAAAATAAGGTTCCATTTTTATAGTAGAAATAGTGGAAAAGAATGGTGAGAAATTATTTTATAAGCCTCTGTTCTATGTATAAGGAGGATTTATAGTAGTTTAATCAATAAATTTAAATTTTTTCACTAACTACTCAGTGATTATCTTCCTCAGTGATGTAAAACTAAACTAGTTTGTCCTGAACATTAAAACAAAGTACTTCAATTATTGCTTTATTCAGGTACTTAGACTTTTTCTTTTAATGAAAACTGAACTAGAGATGAAAAATCTGGATTGATTCTAAATTAATTAGTTCTAATTTGCATGGATTTCTGTTTTGATTTGGCTGTCAGTTTTATGGGCTTTATGAGAATAAATATGTCAAGTCAGATACTAAGATCTATTTTTGCTTATATAAAAAGATCAATTTACGTTTGATGCTTTTAGTAGAATATGATGTTGAAGCTGGAAATATCTGTTAAAAATGAGATACTGTTTTAAACAGAACCTACTTTTCTGGGGTAGTTGCTGTAATTCTGATGTGAAGTTAATCAGGCAGTGTGATTTTACGTGAATGTGATTATGAACCATATGAAAGTGAGTATCAGGAACAATAACCAGAACTCTGTGTGTCTGGATGCATTTTCTACAATGGCAGAGTTACAGCAGTGGAACTGTGTTGGTTTTCTTTATGGAATTATTTCGCATTTCTTTTTGTTATCAATATTTCAGGTCTTTGAGGCAATCCTGCTTTTTGCTTTTCCTGGAGTATAGAAGTCTCTGCCTCACTGGCAGCAGCTGCTGCTGGGAGTATTTGTTGCTATTCCTAATGGTATGGTTATCATCCCACTGCCTGTCATTGGACCTGCTGGATTAATACTCAAATTTTCGATCTTGTGATTGGTGCTGCTGCATTAACCAGGGCTGCATACTGATACCATAGCAGTTTCATATGCAGTTACTGTCACACAAAATCCCTGAGGATGGGTAATTGTGAAATAGCATTCAGAAGCAAACGTAGGAATGCAGAAACTGTTGTCTCTTTAAGACGGGTTTTTGCAGCAGGGAGAGAAAAAGTGGAATCGAGAAAGAGCAGGCTAAAGGGATAAAAAGCTGTGGAGAACCCGGTCTCTGGGCGCAGCAACAAGTGATGGGGAAAGCATTCCGCACTCCTGCCACTGAGTCTGGCACTCTTGTGCCACCGGAAAAGGGTCTCACCCCCTCTAGTGGCTTGCACTCCTGCTTGGTGGTGGTAGCAATATCAAATTAAATGAGCACGTATAACTAGAATAGCGCCTCCCAAAGAGTTGTCTCTCCTTCAGCTTAGTGTTTCTGGTATTTCTAGTGCCTTTTTAGCACTGAAAAATGTCAGTATATTTTGTAAGTGTTAATAAAATAGAAATCAGGTTAGCCATCTTCATGCTTCTTCCGCGTTTTCGGATAGGATTTTACTCAACATCAGTGCAGCCCAAGTTTAAGCTAAGAATGCTGCAAGTGTGCAGCTCATGTCAAACCAGAGCTTTACATTTCCAGGGCAGGATTGAAACCGCGCAGGGCTGTCGCTTTACCTAAGCAGAAGTAGCCTGTTCACACTGCCATCAAGTGGATACAAGGCATTACGGCACAAGCGTTGTATTTGGAGTTGAGCATTCCCTTTGCATTACATAAATATCTCATGTGCCTTCTTACTTGTATGTCTGATTCTGACAACAGTTTCAGAGGCCTCTCCTTTTTGCCTACAATAAAGAAGAAGTAGAGTTAGTTCTCTCAAACTGTGTGCTTCCATGGGAAGATGATTTCAAGATTTTATTTTTTTTTATTTTTTTTTTACTCCATAGTTTGTCTGCAAGGGACTTATGTGAGGTTGATTTTGATATCAATATCCATATCATGTGTGAATAACTGAGTTTTCACTTAAGGTAGACTGAAGTACTCAAACATCAGTAACTGTTGAAACTGAAGTCACGATCACAACTGCATTCAGAGCTTTCCATGGGTTGTGTTTGCTATATGAACAGTATGTGATACTTTTCCTGTGACTTTGTTGTGTCATCTCAGGCTTATTTGCCTCCCACTTTTCAGTGTTGTCCTGAAGATGACAAGATGCCTGAGTTCATTTTTGGATCTGATCACTTGCGAGTTTAACCGTACTTTGGGCATCTTCACTCAAAGAGAGTCTTATGGCTATCTAATCCAAGAAATGCCTTGCACTCAATAGCTGCCTCCCTCTTCATCCACAAACTATCCAGTGTGTCTGCTACACCGATGCTTCAGTCTGGCAGTGTCATCAATTATTAAAAACTGAACAACCTTTTCTTTTGTAGGACGCTGAAAGTATCTGAACATTTTCCAACAGGATAATTTTTCAATTACTTACAGCCCTATCACATATTAGATGTTTAAGATGAATGTTTCAGTGCTGATTTCCCTCCTCTTCCCTCCCTCCCTCACCCCCCCCAGCAGAAACTCCTTTGAAATTTGCCCTTTTTCTTTTAATCTACTCAAAATAGCTTCTCTTAAGCTATTTTTGAAAATATTTTGTTTGTAATGCTACTACACATCAAAGTTTTGAAAAGAAAGCCTTGACATTTGGCAGTGAGCTGGAGTACACATCTGGATACATGTCATGGGCAGTGTGAGGAGCCAAACACTGTCCATGTGGTTTAAAAAACCTCCACCATTATTTATTTTTTATTGCATACTCAGAACTTTGTTGTTCTTCTTTCTAGTTTATCGTTCATTACGCATCTCTCATTCTTCTTCCATTTCAGTTGTATCATCCTTTTTTGTAACAGGCAGTGGACATCAGTGCTGTACACAAAGCCTGTCTTTGCTCAGTGTATTCCTTTTTTCTTATCCCATTGCTATCCTTTTGCTAATGTCTGTTTTCCCCTTGTGCTTTGTACAGATGGTTGCATTTCTGAAAGAGCTAAGAGTCTCAATAGATCTGCTGTTTGGTAGAGCTCAGCATGTTTTGCTTCTCACACAGATGCTGAACAGGTTGGTGGGAGGGAAGATCATTCCACAAAATCTTTCAGTGTTACAAGAGTTCTGCATGTTCAAAGAACTACTAGATTTCATACCAATGAAAGCTTTTACTGGAGGGTATCACAGTTTGGCACTGTTTTTCATACAGCATCATATGTCTCCAATTTTAGATATTACTAGGAGTGAATACAAGGATGTAGAATATCCTATGCCCTCACTGAATTATTTGCCTGATAGGAACAACTAAATTTACTTGATCTATATGATGTGCAATGCAGTAGTTCCATACCTTTTGAGACTTTCTTATTTATTAAGCCTTTTTATAATTTTACTTTAGTGTTATTTATAATTTTCTTTTGGTTTGCTGTTCTGAATCTAATTTAATTTTTATTCATGTACCTCTGTTTTATTTCTATTTTATTTTTTCTGCAATACAAAGGGATTTTCTCCTCACTTCTTGCCTTACTCATTTTTGTCATGCGGGAACCTAAAGGTAGCAGTGCAAATAAAAGATACAGAACTAAAAAACAGACAACAAAAAAACTGTAGGCACAATATCTAATAAAAAAAGTTAAAAAATAAAAAGAAAAATTGAGAATATATGGGAAGTGTGCGAGTTGTGATTATCCCTTGCCAAGAGAAATTGGAGCACTTTGTAAGACAGATCAGCAGAAGGGCTGCTCATCTATTAAACAAAAGCAGAAACTAAAAAAGGAAAAGGATTCACCAGTTGCAAATGGAAACAGTCCTGGTCATGACAGCAGTAGTGGAGAGCATACTTCACTGCATCTGTGGTGCAGGTAGACAATGCAGGATAGTAGGTTGTCTTCTGCTTGCCCATCTAAATAATAGCATAGCTGAGGGACTGGTTGTATACCCTTAAATATGCAAGGAGAAGGAATGTAATGTGGAGAAAAGAAGGAAAAAGGGAAGGGGGAAAAACCCCAAGAAATCCCAGGAGACAAACAAATTACCCTGATGTAGATTGAGCTTTGTATATAGGGTAGCTTTAATTGTTGAAAATTGTCTTGAACTGGTAGGCAAAGCTTAGGGAATTTTAGTAAGATAATGGTTCCTTTCACACCCCCCTTTTAAGAGGCAAAGTTGGTGATAACTTCAGTCTTCTTGGAAATTAGGTTAGGATCCAAATATGTTTTTCTTCTTGTCATGTTTCGGTCAGTACTAATACTTCCAGAAAGCATTTGTCAGGATGCTAAATGCAAAAAAAAAATTCAGGGTAGTTGGTTCTTTGAACTCAAATTTTAACAAACTTCTTACTAACATACTCTGGTTTTTGACCTCAGCGAGGGTTACCTGTAGCAGTAGTAATATTGTAGTAGTAACTGTGTGATAACAAGTTTCAGACAAGGGTAACAAGTGCTCATGAAAGCTTGTGACATTCTGCATTAAGTTAGCTCTTCATGCTTTTTATATGTAGCTGACAGCTTTGATTATCAGAACATTAATGCTTTTCCCAGAGCCCTAAATTTGGGGGCTTTTTTGTGTGTTGTAAAGATGAGAACACCTCCTGCCCTAGGCTAAATTAAAATGGAGGGTGGAAAGCATAGGAGGGAGAGATTAAATAGCCAAAAAGAGTCAATCCATAAAGCAGACAGATTGATCTGGCTAACTGGGTTGTCTAAGTGCTCTAGGATATTATGTCTGCTTAAAGGAGAAAATAACAGGAACTAACAGTTCTGATGTTGAAGCTATCAGTCTTTTTTGTTTAAAATGCTTAGTAAATACTACTGATACTGGTTTTCAGGTAGAAATTGAAATAATGCCATTTATTTCTTGGGTAGAGAAACCATTTTACCCTGTGTTGTCTCCCAGCTTTCTGAACTATTGTTATTAGCCACAATCTCTTTTCCTGTAGAGGACAGCTGCAAGGGGATCTTGAACTTAGCTCTGTGTTCAGATGTAATCATTATATCTATGTAGGATTCTTTTCCAGCTGTTGAATAACAGAAAGTGCTCCCGGTAAAGTGTACTCTAGATAAAATTCTCAAGTCAGCGAAAAAAGTGGAATCCAGGGTTCGAGCCTTGGTGTTGGTTTAACCATGGCAGCACCCACACTGGGTTCTGGCATGGGAGGCAAGGCTTCATTTCTGGGCAGTGCAACTCCTTCGCAGGTGCTCACTGTGTGCAAGCTCTAAGCCAAGCCTGTAAGTAAAGATACTGTGCATTTGCGTCATCATTTATAAGTGCTGCTTTTAAGCAGTCAAAAAACTAAATTCTGTTACATGGTGTGATTTCTCTTTAGGAAATTGTATATAATGTATTGAATGACTTAGGTAATTATTTACATTCTCTCAGGAGAGCAACAGGAGTGGTAAATCAAATGAGAAAATTTTTAATACAAGTGTTACAGAGATGATGAAACCTTGGTTTTTTTGTATGTCATAGGTTTTATCTTTTGAAAGTGTGCTTTTATTTCACATGTCCATACATTATTTATTTATTTATTTTACCTAGAAGCCTCACTCATGAGCTCAATACACCATTGCTGTAAAGGCAGTGAGCAGGAGGCAGCTTCTCCAGAGACAGTAGGAAGTATTACAGAAATGACAGATGGATTGTCGTAAATACATATCTGATGACCTTTTAGTAGGCTTCCATAGCCCTTTTGGACCCTTTGAGAGAATTTGGTTTTTGTGCTTTATAAATTTTTCAGCTGAAAGTAGACCACAAAAAGGAATGTCAAGGGAAGAAGAAAAATCACTTGTTAGTAGTCATAGTTGAGAAACTGCAGAAGAGGCAAATTCTTCCCCTTTAAGAACTATACTATGGTTGTAGATCAGGCTAGCTCAGGTAATCCCAGGATGGCAGCATTAGGCCAAAAGTTGATTCTGGTCTTTTCAGGGATGGAATGATACATAGATAGCTCTGCCAAATTTTCATTATTGCAGTGTAAGTTGTATGTTAGCTGTTACAATACAGTAAAAGAGTCCTGATACAGTGTTCAAGATTCATTTGTATCAAAAACATGCTATGGGTTCTCCTTACCCCAGAAAAAACCCCCACACCAAAACAAAACCAAAAGAACAAACCAAAAACCCAACTGTGTTGATTTTGCAAGTGTTAACATGGCTAAAGTTCTAAAGTTTTCAGGAAATACTCTTAAAGCCAGCTCTTTTTAATACTTTGTTTTTTTCTAGAGCAGATTCCATCAATTCTAGTTTGTTCCCAGCTGATATTTTTTGGATCAACATACTTCAGTATACCTTCTTTTTTTGTATTCTTTTTGACATACTCTATAGTTACTCCTCATAAACACTGTGTCCCAGAGCACATAGATTCACACTAGCAAAATTTTCCTTTCTTTTGTCCAGGCATGTAGGTTCTTTCATGCAGGAAATTTTCCTTGACTCTGGACAAATACAGCTGTGTTCTTTTGTAAAAGGAAAAAAAAAGCATTATTGATAAATTAGCAGTTTTATTAAAGTGTAGTAATAAAATATTACTCATTGCTGCACAGGCATAGCAATACACTCTGCTGATGATAGTAGGAACTTAGGGTTAAATATATTTACATAATTTCAAGAAACTTTTACTTCACTTCTTTCACTATCTTTTGTTTTCCCTTACTGTGTGGGGTTTTGATACAGATTTTTACACTTTTTAAATGAGTGAAGGGAATAGTAGATATAGGTCTATCAGGTTGTTAACAAAGCCATAAGAAATGCAATTATGTTTAAGGTATTGTACAACTGTGTGTTATACAACACACTAGACTGGTGAGGAACCAGGTTTCTTAGGTGGTTGTAAACCTTTATTATAAATAGCCTATTTAATTTTAACCTCTGCTGACTTGAGAGCATACCAAGCATATAATTTGGTTCAATTCTGCAGTCGTTGGCTGAGAATCTGTTTTACCTGGCAGAGGCGCTATAAAGAGAGCTCAGCCTGGAGGTAGAGGAACAAGGGGCTGTTTTAAAGTTTCAAGGTTATTTGGTATTCTGTAATGCTTACTGGACAGTAGAACAGTTAAATTCAGCAAATTTAGTTTATTGCAGCTTCTCTGGGCTGTTTCTGCAGTCTGTAAGGGCTCCAAATGCAATCTTGTGCTCTGTGCTACTGTCCTATCCACTTATGCATACAATTCTTACCCACATATGACTGCTTTCCACCTATATGCATCTTGTATGACTTAGGGAGAAGAGAAGGTGTCAGTGGTCTCCTGAATTGGGACTGAGGAAGTAAAGGTCAGATTTTGTCCTCTTTAACTAAAAATCCATCTTCTAATTTGCAGGGAGCAATGCATTGTTCTGTGTGAGAAATGCAATCAGTTTTCCATATGAGGTTTTAATTCTCTGTGTGTCTTTTAATGCTATTGAATTAGGACTCCAGTTGTATTTTTTTATTATACAGGATAACACAAATAATTGGGTTCAACACCGTTAGCCACTTGTATTACAACTATATGAATGGGCAGCAGTTCACATCCAAAGAGATCTCAGACGCTCAGATTAGACTTCCAAGCAGCTGGAAGTGAACGAACATGGTGTTCTGCAATACAGTTGAAATCAAGACACTTTTTATGCAAGATGACTCACACCCTAAAACACAGAGAGAGACAATCACAACACTCTTTTTCATATCTAAACCAATGAGAGTGCTTTTTCTTTCATTGGAATAGTAAGTTCATTATAAATGCATATTGGTATTGTCAAGCATTGGGCTAAACCTTCTTTAAGTCAGTAGCTTTTATCCTTGGGCCCTTCATTTGTCAATAGTCATGTGAAACAGTTACGATCCCTTATGGAAATTAAGGGTCAAGTCAGCAGTCTTGATGTGCACTTGCCACAGCCCACAGCAGAGGTGCTTACCTGGTATGTGCCTGTGTAAGCAGAAATAACAGAGAGGTCTGTGGGCACATACGAGTGAGAACTAGCAGAGCCCTGAGTAAGATGAAAAGACAGTTTTTGTCTGAGAGCTAACTCAAACAGAATTAACACTTAAAGCAAAAAATCCTTCTCCTGCTTATTTTTTGCTTGGTTCAATGTGATGAGACTTAATGCATTCCTTATATAAAATAACATTGCTTCAAAGCAATATTTACTTCCTTAATCTAGTTCACTCTTTTAATGAAACCAACTTGCAGTCAAAATTGGGATAAATGAGCCTAAAAAGAGGGGCCATCAGTGTGCAGAATTCAGTACATCTATCAAAATATAAGTACTAAATATGTACCTGTCTGTGTTTAATTTTCTTGTGATCAGAAATCTGCCTTCTCAGTGAAGCAAGTCCTCTCCCGACTCCTGTATTTGAAGAGGTTCCCCACATATTTCTAGAAATTACATTAAGTGTTTGTGCTAGCCATTCATGACCTGACTTTTACCTTCAGAAATCCAAAAAGCATAAGGTGACTGACTGCTTTCACATTTCTATTGCGCTTATGGAACGCATGAAATAAGCACAGAGTATCAGTTTGCTCCTGGTATTGTTAATGTAATGCCATTCCCATTGTCTGCCTTCATACAGTGTGTGGGAAGGGAAAGATTTTTTTTCATAAATAAGAATAATTTATAAATTCAAGTGCAGCTTGATTTTTTTTTTTTATGTAAATGGATGCTGAACACATCAGCAGGAAATTGATTTTTGTATTCAAAATGAAGCTTCGTGGGTATTTATTTGTGTATTTATTGCAGTTAGTCTCCTAGCTCTAGTGTAGCTGTAAGTCAAGCCTGTTTAGTT
This sequence comes from Psittacus erithacus, assembly GCA_009867235.2. Lineage (NCBI taxonomy): Eukaryota > Metazoa > Chordata > Aves > Psittaciformes > Psittacidae > Psittacus > Psittacus erithacus. Next base: position 103,541 of record WYDI02028246.1, on the reverse strand, counting down.
ACAGTGGGAAGCATAATATTCACATGCTTGCAGGATGGATGTGAAAGTCTCAGTTTCCAGTATGTTTGTCCAGTAGTGCATGAAGTTCTGGCATGGAAACCCATGGTTTCAGTTTCCTTTGATTTTATGGCACTTTGTTTACTGGCTGTTACCATCTGAACATAGGATGTCTTTATGCAGACATGTCCTGCCAAGGAGGCTTAAGATCAGTGTCACTGCTACTCAGAGTCCCAGAGAAGGGAAGTGTTAACTCATTCTCAGCTGCAGGACAAAGAGAAGGTCTGGCACTTTTGAAGCCAGGGGTTGTGATCAGCAGTGGTAACTAACACAGAAAACAAAGCAATGCTTGTCTGGTGCCTTGACTGTTTCTCAGAATGGAACAAACTGTAGGAGAAAAGAGCGAGCTGTTGGGGAACAGGAAAAAAAAAACCCAACAAACATTTTTCTTATGGACAACTTTATCTCTGAAAAACTTTTATATTGATATGAGAGCTGAGGAAAAAAGCTGGTTTTTAATGAAGATTGCCTGGGAAATGAAAATATTTTGTTCTCTGTAACCTTGTGGTAACTTCACTGTACTTTGAAATCTTCTAGTGATGCTCACTCAGAAGCAATGGCTTTGGAGTAACCTTCCAGGTGAGGTAGAGCTAAGAAAACACAACTCTGACACTTCTTTTTGTCTTGGCTACTGGAACTAATCTTAATTAATAAGAGAGGGAAATGCCCTGTACTAATTTTGATTTCTTCAGGATCTGGGACAGAAGCTTTATTAATTATAAGCTTCTCTTCTTTTTTGCCCCCTTTCCCCTCCCACCCTTTTTTTTTGTTGTTGTTGTTGTTTGGTTTTGTTTTGGGATTTCTTTTTTGTGTGGTTTTTTTTTTGTTGGGTTTTTTTTTGTTTGTTTTGGGGTTGGTATTGTGGGGGTTTTTTTGGTTGGTGTGTGTATTTGTTTTGGGTGATTTTTTTGGTTTTAGCAAAATACATATATTGGCACAACTATGGTTTAGGTCATCATTTCATCTTTGGTGATTGTGTATATATGAACAACCAGACTCTAATATAAAATGTGTATTCAACCTGAAGTAGCACCTTTGAGAGCATTATACCAGCAGGAATATGCCCTGTAGTGCATGTGGGGTCTTGTGTGCTGCCTGCACAACTGTCTACCAGTGAGACCATGTGAGACTGCTGGTGGTGCAGAGATTGCCTTGTAGCCATGTGGATGAAAGCAGATAAAGTCAGAAATATCCCCATGCTCTGGAGCCTCCTTTCTCCTATCAATATGGATGCTGGTTTTTGACTTTCCATGAATCTGCAAGGGGTAAAGATGCATAGATGAGAAGGAAGGAGCAGCAATGCCAATGCAAAAACTGGCTAATTGTTTTCTTGTGGGACCAGCAGCTGTGAGAAATAGGAGATTGAAAAAGTGAGTGTGTGGGGAGGGAGGCATTTGTGGGTTTTTTGCTTTGTTTTGTTTTGTTTTCCTCAGCCTCTAAAATCAGATTTATAGTTGCTAATTAAAAATGAACTGTCTTCAGAATCGAGAATCTACTTGCACATAAAAAGTTGCAGCAAGCTCTCTGTTTAAATGCCCCAGGCAATTTGTATAATGATATAGAGCTTTTTTGGTACTTTGGATTTGATACTACTGGCACCATCTATTGGTCTTTTTCAGATAAATCAATTTATGCTTTGGGTTCAGTTTCTCAGAAACGTCTAAAAATCCACTGTCACATAGGTACTGGTGAAAATTTTGTCATTAAAAAAAGGACCAAAAATAAAAAAATTACCTGCCTATACTATATTTTAGGACAATTGACAGGCTAGCATGTAGAATTTGCCCATTCTTTCTTGGGCTGTTCCATTTCCATGAATAGAGGACTTTTATTTTTAGTGACTGTCTTTCTACAAAAAAATAACAGCATCGAATTTAAACAAAGTAAGATAGAGGGATTTTTTTTCAGGAAGCAATAGCTAAATTAAAATTGATTGTTCGGTAAGCAGAGATGGAGTTGAAAAAAAAAAAGGAATTTTGAGAGGAGAATAAAGCAATATGAGAAAAAAAGTAGAAAAAATGGAAAACTGAGTGGGTGTAAGGACTGCAACAAGACTGAATGCCTACTGAGAGATAATCTAAACTAAGACTGATTATTTCCTAAGTGCATAAAGTTAAGATAAAAATACTGGGCACTGGGAAAATGTTTAAACTCATATGGGAAAGGAATAAAAGCAAAAAGAGAGCACATGTGGGCAGATGTACAGTGAGATGAATCTGAATTTCTCTTTGCATCTCTTTTGTCGTTCTACTCAGCTGTAAGAAGCAAGAATGTATGACCCAGGGGACTTCCCTGAGCATTCAGCCTTGCTTTGTTTAGCATTCATTGCTTGTTTAATAACAACTTTTGCAGTCCAAAACTACAGAAACAAACAAAGAGCATGCCTACTCAAATCCTAGTCAAGCCAAAGCCACTGTACTTTTCCTGCATTTTTTAATTAAGTCTCTATGAGGGGAGAATAGCCTGTATGATGACAGGACACACTGTTTTCCTATCATTTCTGTAACTTAAAGACCAGATATACTTACTCAGTTTGTGAAGTATTTCACTCCTTGGTACTACAGAATAAAACTAAGGCTGAATGACCTATAGTATTATTTAAAGTAATATCAACTGGAAGTGATGACTTGTTTTGCTAAGTGCTCTGTAAGTATTTAAAATAAATTTGCTGTGGACTGAACTGTTAGTAACATAGGCAGAAGTAAGCCCTTAACATCAGTAAATTTGCACCAGACTGTGTGATACTGATTTCTGAGCACAACTCGGCTACTTGAAATCAAATCCCCTCCAGTCCACAGTTCAACAGCCATATTAATATTAGTATCTTACTGTTTTTCTTTTGAGGCCCACAATGAAGTATACCTAAGTGTACATTTGGAAGAACCTTGTGTTGGTGGAAGGAAAATGCATGAGTGCGTAAATAACTGTTAGAGGCTTGCTTATATATAAAGGTTTGGTTTTCTTCCATTAAACAGAGCTTTGTTTAGATACACAATCACTTTAATCCAACATCCAAAACGCTATATGATTTTCAGCATTAAAGATGCTGTGTGCTTAGTAGGTGTAAGATTAACATTTTTGAAAATTTATGCTTCAGCAGGTCACTGTTTTATATCTTTGAGGATGTAACATGTTGTATGGTTTATAATGCTCACAGAGAAGTCGTTTAGGCAGTTGTTCTGAACTGGTTTTTCTATGTCCTTCACCAAATTACCCCATAGAAAGAAAGGAAGAAAGTTGCCTCATCTGACCCTGTAGTAAAAACACTTCACGGCCAGTTGCAAAGGAAGTAGAAAAAGATACATAATTGCTACCAAATGCTGATGCTCCTGAAATCTTAACTAGCAAAAGACTGAGCGCTGGAGAAGAGGATCTGAAAGCAGAGATTGTAATGTGAAGGTTTGAGTACTTCTCTGGACCAGGGAGTGAGACACTTCAGGCAAGACTGTAACCATCAGCTTGGAGCAACAGTATTTTTGCTTTAATAAAGTATCTTTTTTTTTTTTTTTGTCGGCAGTGGCCTGCAGCACTCATGTCTCCAGGTATAAACAGCCTGTGTGGCAAATACCTGTTGTGAGAGAAAATAGGGTGTTTTTCTGTGTTGAGGGGCCCTCAGAGGTCTGTGATTGTGTTTATCTTCACCACACAGTTCCATAGCGGTCTGCAAGATAAAATTGCTGTATGGGTTTTATCAGGGGAGAAGCCGAGTCCGGTTTTCATTGCACCTGAAAAGAGCGTGAATTCGGTGTCCCCACATGATCTATGCTTCACAGACAAGTGCTTTAGGTAAATCATGATCTGTACAGTTGTACCACCAGGGTTAGGCACTGCAGTTCCAGTTTATAAATAACTTTGCCTAGAAATCGGTGAGCAGCATGTGCAGGTGTGAGTCATTAGTGCAGGAGACACAATGATGTATGGAAAAAGCGTGGCTCACATCCAACCCAGCCCACACACTTTCAACAGCCCCTTGAAGTCTGCAGTACATTAAAAATCAGATTTTTAAAGTCAGGCTGCTGAGTCCACCCAGTCTTAAACTCAAAGGTGCGGTAATACGGAACTGTCCTGGTTTCAGCTGTTACAGTTATATTTCTCCTTCTCAGTAGCTGATGCAGTGCTGTGTTTTGACTTTAGTCTGAGGACAGTGCTGATAATACACCAATGTTTTAGTTGTTGCTAAGTAATGCTTAACCTGATCAAGGACTTTCCAGTCTCTCATGCTGTGCCAGTGAGGAGGGGCAGAGGAAGCTGGGGGGAAGCAGAGACAGGACGCCTGACCCAAAGTACCCAAAGGGGTATTCCATACCACAGCACATCATGCTCAGTATATAAACTGGCGGGAGTTACCTGGTAGGCCCAGATTTCTGCCTGGTTTGGGCTGGGTATCTGTGAGCGGGTGGTGAGCAATTGTATTGTGCATCACTTTTGTTTGTTGTTTTTTTCCCCTTCCCTTTTTAGTTTTATATTCTTTCCTGTTTTTATTTCCCTTATCGTCATTATTAGTAGTAGTAGTTTTGTATTATACTTTAGTTATTGGACTGTTCTTATCTCAACCTGTGGGGTTTACATTCTTTCAATTCTCCTCATCCAGCCAGGAGTAGGGGGGGAAGAAGGGTGCGAGTGACTGCCTGTGTGATTCTGAGTTACCAGCTGGGCTTAAAGCACAACAGAAATGCAGTGCTTCTCCTGATGCTTTGTGGAGCAGTCATGCTCAAAAGGCAGTTTTGGAAGACATTAATTTAGTGTCTGAGTTAATTTCCAAAATTTCAACTGAAATGCCCCACATGCACACACAAAAAATATGTGTTAAAGCTGCATTCTGTAAATTGCTGTTGTAGAGCATGTAGTTGTAAGTTCTAAGGAACTGGGGAAATACCCAAAGTATTACTTGTCTTATTTTTAAAATTTCATGAGCTGAAACTGGAAAAAGTTAATGAAATTGACCTCCCTTATTGCAGAGTTAATGGAGGCTGTAAGGAAGAAATCAACATTTACCAAAATAGCACTTATTTGTAAGGTGATGGTTTTAGAGAGAATTCCAGGGAAAGAAAAAAAAAAAAAGAGCTTTTAGATCAGGAATATGCCTGACTTGTAACTGGTCTGGCAAAGTTTATGCTTTCAAGGCTGAACTTGAAGTGAAAGGGAATACCTGGCTCTCACCCATGTGAAGATTCTTTCTTACTAATGTCTAGTGAAGATCCTGGGCAAAACAATTAAATTCAAAAATGCTTCAAGTTTTGTTTTTTTTAAACAAAGATTAAAGACAGAAGTGGATTCTTTTTCATACAAAAGCACATTTGCATTCCAGAATTTTCAATATTGCAGAATGTGTAACTTACGAAGATAAACAATGATTCATTTTACTATTTGCTGGACAATATTTTTTTCCCCATATGTGTTCTTTTTCTGTTTTTGCAGCGAAGATGGAAAAATGAAACACAAATTTAGATCACTTTCTCTAAAATTGTGGCTTTAGATCTTATTATACTACATATTTTTCTTACTTGTTGTCGTTGAAATTATGGATACGAAGTTTTGCACAGAGATGGTCACCTCCTTTCCTGTTTCTATTGGCATGTTCTTGTGCATGGATTAAACAGTTAAATGTGAGATTTGGACAACCTGGTAGACCCAGAACAGAGATACAGAGAAAGCAGGGAATGTCACACCAGTCAGGCTGTATTAAAAATTACATGGCTGCAGTTACATGATTCAGGTTTCATAATTCTGAAATTCTGTAAATATTTATGCTCAACTTCTGACTGGCATCTGCTTGGAAAGGGTAAAAGAAACTTTGACATCGGTCTGCCTTCAGTGGAATTGATAGAGCCAGAGCTGATGAAAATGTCCTTGAGGCATCAACCACACTTCCACACTTTTAAAGACGACAAAATTCTGTAAGTTAAACCACATAAATCCAAATTAAGATGTTGGATATATTACTGCAGCTACTTTTCTGCTGTTATTCCTTTAAACTGTGCTCATAATGAAGTAGAGGAGAGGTAACACAATTGCTCAACACACTTTTCTGTAAACAGTTGAAGAAAACAGTTAAGGATTTTTTTTTTCCATATTTTATGATGGCCTTTCAAAAGCTCCTATCATTTGAATCTAATAAGAATTAGCATTTTTGTTCCTTCTTGTGGTGTAAGAAATTATGCTAGTGCCTTGGTATTACATTAGTTTTCATCTGTCTCTAATTTAGTAGTTGCTAACCTTAAGTTTTGGGGTTTTTTTAGACCATTAAGAATGATACTGTCTAGGTTTATAGATAACTTTCCCTCCAGGAAATTCTCAGTCATTTTGCATGGAAACAGTTCTAAAGAGGATATTGCTGGTATGTACCACTTTTTTTCATATATGAGCTCAATACAATGGTTTGTAAACTGTTTTCTTTGTCAAAGGTTTGTAGGTTTTATTCTCCTACTTCCTCATGTGAAACATCAGCACTTACAGTGTGATAGGTAGAAATTACATGTTGTGTTAGCAGTGCTTTTAATCAGATCTCAAAATGCTATAAAAGAAGCTAATTCAGATTACCTGATTGGCATAATCAGTTTCAAATAACAGTATTTTCAAGTGTGTCAAGTTGCATAATCCATTCTGCTAGAACAAGTTTCTGCACTTTTGCAGAAATATTGCATTTTTAAGAAAAAGTATATGAGCAAAAATGATACACTAAGAATACACTGTATTCCTTATTTTTCACCTTATAAACTGGAAAGGAGAATAAGAACTTTCAGGAGAAATGTATGTGTAGACAAGTGTCACCAGCATAAAAAGCTATGACATTCAGTAGCAGTGATATTAGTCACAAAATATATATGTAAAGTCCAAATAGGCAAATGTAGAAAAACCCCTGGCAAATTTCCCAATGCTGGGGAGAAACTCAACAAAATAAGGATTTATGTAAAAAATACAATGTTGTTATGTTGTGTTGTGATGCTTTTATGTATTGTGGGAGAAAGAATTCAAGGTACTGATGCATCCTGGCTGGAAGAGAGACAGAAAGTAATGTGGTGAAAGGCAGGGTTAGTTATTTGTCTTTTGTGGGATATTTCTGCTTGTTGAAGATTTTTTTATTTTTTTTTTTTTTATTTGGGGGTAAAGTATCTTAAGAAGCACTATAAATGCTTTGATTGACAAGCAGTAACGCAAAGGGAATACACTTGGTGTCCTGAGTCCCTGGCTTAAGCTGTCACCCAAATTCTATATCTCACTTGCATAAGAAAATTTGCTTCACCCTTTTTTTCTAGTTGAGCAGAAGGAACCCTTTCCATCTGCTTTGGACTAATGCTGCAAAGAGTGGGCAGTCAGAGGACCGAAACTTATTCATACCAGGCACAATTTAACCTGGAAACCTGATTGGTTTATGTGTTAGATTCAGGCTTTTGTATTCCTGCTGGGGTTTCAGTTAAAAGGAAAGATTTTTACCAGCATTGGCTTTAGTCAGGCAAGAATGCCCACCTCGCTGAAGAGGAACTCAACATGGAAGAGGATCAGGCCTCTGCAGTAAACTCTTCCAGAAACATTCTCTTTCTATTAGTCCAGCATGGCAAAAAAAAAAAAAAAAAAAAAAAGAGATTACTGTTCAAGTAATTTTTTTGTTTTAAAAAAATCACAAAACACCTTTTGAAGTATACAAGAAAAGAGCCTGAATGGAAACTTAGTAATATCACTGATCTCGGTGCAGACTGTTATATATAGACAAAATAAATTTTTTTTTTGGTTAAACTGCATGCGGTATTTATGCAACAACAGGATTAAGATTCACTCAGGACTCATGCCAACATGTCCAGTTCTGGCTTCTAAGAACAGACACATGGATGAACTTGACAGAGTCCAATGGGCATACACACAAAAATTATTAAAGGGACTGGAGGAAAGGCTGAGGGAGCTGAGGCTGTTGAAGCAGAGAAGTCTCATGGGGAGTTCTCATCAGTGTGTATAAATAGGTGAAGGAAGGTTGCAAAGTGGATGTAGCCAGACTCTTCTCAGGGTACTCAGTAACACGGCAAGAGGCAGTGGCCATAAACTGAAACACAGGAAACATCAGTAAACACTTTTTAACCATGAGAGTTACTGAGTGATGGCACAGGTGGCCCAGAGATGTTGTGAAGTCTCCCTCCTTGGAGATATTCAAAAGCTATCTAAGACACAGTGCTGGGCAACCAGCTCTAGGTGGCCCTGCTTGAGCAGGGGTTTGGACCAGATGACCTTCAGAGGTCCCTGCCAACCTCAGCCAGTTTTTGATTGATTCTGTGCCCGCACTCTGGTTCTAAAGGCAAAGTTTAATTTGTACAAAAAGTAAAAGAAGGCACTTCAGTTATGACTGAGGCAAGAATTAGGATAAATAGTTTTCAGCAGCAAGAAGTATATAAATAAATCTAGTTTTCATCATTGACAAGAATTGGGAGATGGCAACTGAGTTGTAAATAGAGTTGTGACTTGAAGATGACATTCTCAATGTATGGATGAATATGAAATTTATTCTTGCTTTCAATAGCATTCAATTTGCATGGTTGGTTATTATAAGTAGTATCTGCCAGAGATCAAACATCATGCAATTTGAAAGGTTAAAACTGAAGTCTGCAATTGTGTTGTAGAAAAATCCTTTTGAAAACTTTAAAGCAGTGATACTTACTAATTCTGCTGTGCCCATTTAAAGTTCTGATCTGCAGCTCTTCTTTTCAGCATTGATAGTATCGGTCTTCACTGCTCTTCACTCTGCAGTGCCAATACAGAGGTCTTCCCATCTCATGCAGACACATTTACAAAGGTTTTATGTGTCTTTGGGCAGGTTAGGCACAGTGGGAATGGAGCTTTTCCAAAATTTTAACAAAATCCTTCGTCCTGACCTTGTTCTTCCCCTCAGATAAATCACTTAATCTTTCTTTGGCTCAGTTTTGCTGTCTCTAGAAAAGGAAAAAAAAATGACATGATACTGCTGCTGTAAAACTTTGTTCATGGTCTGGTCTGCCAAAGTGCTTTGATATACTGAGATTTAAGGCATTGCAGAACTGCCTGCATTACACAGTGATTGCAGGCTTCTGTGCCTGGGGACTGGCCTCTAGTGCCTCAAACAGGAGAAAGGAGCCAGGCAGTAACAGCCACTCTTGGTCTCCCTGGAAAACATTACACAGATGAAATGTCCTCTCCAAACCCTCTCAGCATGACTTTTATTAAAGTGATAATATAATTCAGATGTGTCAAAGATGACTGATGCTTAACCTTTGAAGGAGAGAAAGTTAATTGGTGGGTAGGAGTTGTGGTTTTGAGGACATTTGTGACCTTTCATGATGCTGCTCATTCATGTTATTTCAGACAAACTAATAACAAGCTGCCTAGCACTTCTCAGTAAGACTTTCTACAAAAGATGGTGCACTGCCAACTTTCAAAACTAATGGATGGAAACACTAGACTTGATAAAGAAATATCAGCTGTAATTGTCAGGTTGATTTAATGGCCTGGCTGCAGGTGCTTACACAGACATGGTGCATTACCTCCATCATGGAGATTTGAGACTCCTCAGTAGCCCTTGCACTGAGGAATCTCTATGGCTTTCACCTTGCTTATAATATAGAAGCATATCACTCAGGCTGCCTGCAAGGTGTCTTTTCCTTGATTTCAAGCTTCATGTGCTTTTTTTGCTGAAATCCCAAGACTAGGTGCTGAATCAGGTACTTGCACTAGCATGGCTATGCTCCTTGTGTCACTTGCTTTTTGTCTTTGACTGCTACCTCTTGTGTTACTTTTCTCCTCTTCTTACTCCTGGTTTTCCTGCTGGAAATGCTGGTTTTTTATCATGTTGAATACCTGAGTGGCAGTTTGAAGTGTTTGCTAGGACGGAGCTTATTACTAGGCATCACTGATTCAGGTGTATGTAAAAGAAGGAGACATTTCCAGTGAAAATTGCTGGATTCTTACATATATTAGATCAGAAGACTGGATCCTAGAATAGTAGCCAGTTTGCATGTAGTTAAATTTTTTTAACTTTCTAGTCTTTAGTAGAAATATTTTCATATTTCAGATTTATTTGGAGCAACAGCATTTAAAATGAGGTGCTCTGTGGAAATTTGCAGTACAATTTATTGTCCTTCCCACTTTATACCATGCACTAAATTCAGTGCAACATTAGCATGTTTAAACATGTCTTACAGAATGTTGCTAAAAATATTCTGAAAATATTGACAAAATAATTCAGTGTTTTTAGATATTTCTTTTTTTTTTAACTTTATCTCATGGTAGCGAGGGCAGACATGAATAATGTTTAGCTGTAAAGTGACAGGGGCAAGGAACCTCCTAATTTCTGCCAGAAAAATGAAATAGGATTAGTAGATGTGTATAGTTCTGGCTGTAGAAATTATTTTGCAAGTGCATTAAAGTAAATAGAAGTCAATATGCTCATTTGTTTTCCCTGTTTAATGATCTTAGGTGTGTCGTAGAAAAAAAGAGAAGATGGGTTTTGTGCTGTAGCAAAAGAAGGGCAGTGATGATGGCCTAAAAAATGGTCAGTGGCTGAGGCTGAACCTGTTTGAGCTACACTCTTGCCCCTTGGTCCTGCAAGCGACAGTCTCCCATTCCCATGATTTGTGAAGACAGTGACCTACATAAGATTCAGGTTTTCAAACTGTAATCAATCTGCTCCTACAGGAGATGAGTGTTGTAATCTGTCTGGTGACGCAGTTATCTGGTTTGAATGTGTGCCAGTAATTATATGAGGCAGGCAAGCACAGAGTCACAGTGCTGATGAAATGCTCTCACAGTCTTTTTTCAGGCTGTTTACAGCCACCAAAAGCTTCCAGCTAGTGAGCTTTATAGGACAGAGATGCTTCTGTTTGTGAGCATTAAGGCATTTTTATGGTACTGCATAAGTAATAATCACATGCAAATGGAAACTAAAAAGACCCTCAAACAAAATGTCAGAAGCAATACAAAATTGCTCTGTGAGCCTCTGCAGGTTCACCGATATAGGCGGGTGCTATGTGCCCTGTTTGTACGCCCATAGTTCCTAGGGTGTCTCTACTAAGCAATTGTTCTGTCCATCCTTGGGATGGAAAAATAATTTTGGAAAATATTTCTGAGAATTGAAAGCCTAGATGTCAGTCAGATTTTACCAGAGGCATAGATAGCTAGACACTGTACAGCTGGCAGAAAGTAATGGAGTCTGGATGAATGCTTGTGCTTCACCATTTTGCAATTGATTTTGGTCTATGGTTTTCAGAATTCAGTAAAATATTTCATTACCTGATCCTATTTTTAACTCTTTAGGAAGTGCTTCAAAGGGCAGCTGGCTTCCCTGACTTGGGTTTTAGTATGTCCACAAAGCATTTAAAACTTGAAACTGTAGTAAAACATTTACTTTAAAAGGACTTTTTTTGTCTTTCTAGGAAGCCTGTACTAGCTCGCTTTCGCCACAGGCTTACTTAACCAAGGAAGCTGCATAAAGAGAAGTGACTCCTGTGGACACTAAAGAAAACAGTTGAACCAGACAAGCATTTGTGGAGAGCTTGACCTGGAGTTTGTGCCACATTGGGTACACAAGCGTTACTGAGCAGCTGCTTCTTCCACCAGACATCAGCTTGTTTTCGTTTGTGACCACAGGCAGGGGGATGCTTGTAGTATGAGGAAATCATGAGTCTGACTACATCTAGCCGATAGTTATGGCAGTGGGTGCTCTCTGAGGATGTTTAGTGCAGGAGAAACCGCATATGGGGGAGGCAGGGTGAATGTCATTGCGTTTAGTTGAAGCTGGACTCAGGGCTGCTTTCCAGCCAGCAACCACGAAGCTGTACCTTACCTCTGCAGCGTGCTGCCATTGCAGCACTGGCTGGTTTTCACGATTAGCTAATAACTTTCTGCATTGCAGGTCTGCCAAAAGACATGTTGAGACCTGCAGATATTAACACCTATATTCCTAAATGGGGTAAGAAAAGTAATATTTCTTACTGTTCTGTGGTTGATACAGAGTTTGTGCTATGTGTGAGGGTAAAACACTGCAGCTGGGAGATTGTTTATGTATTTATATGGAAAACTATTTATATATTAAGGCTTTTTATACCTTCTTGTGAAGAGAAGATTTCAAACCTTATTTTCTGTGAGATACCCAGTTCTAGAAAACAGTGTTATTTTGAAGTTTTAAAGTACAAGCCTGCAGGGCCTTTTCTTGGGTAGCAAGGGAAAGATTTTTAGGTTCTGCAAGGACCATCATCCCCAGTCTGCGCAATGCAGGGAAAAGTGTTATCAGAAAGAGTTTGACCAGGGGTGGTCTCCTTCTTCCTTCTGATAGTAAGATTTATATCACTATGAAGTTATTGTGGCACCCAAGCCCATATCATGAGAGAAACCCTTAACTTATGTTTAGCAGTTCAGAGGAACACTGATAAGCACCTTACTAGCTTATGTATTCTGAGTATGCCTCAGCATCTACGAAAAGCCAGATGAAAGGAAAATGAGTGTTACATCTCAAGACATTGTGATCCTGGTAGAGTAGGTGTCCGAATGCTGATATGCCCAGATGACTATGCCACCAGGTATAGAACCTGTAGCCTGTGGAATTCAGATTGTGAAGAGGAAGCATATGGAAGACTGTGCTCTGAAATTCTGAGGGAGAACTGGTGCGCTTCTGCCCTTGATTCAGCTGTAACAGTTATTTTTTCTTTTTTGTAGTAGCTGGTGCGGAGCTGTGTTTTGGCTTTAGTCTGAGGACAGTTCTGATAACACACCGATGTTCTAAGTTGTTGCTAAGTGATGCTTTCTCTGATCAAGGACTTTTCAGTCTCTCATGTTCTGCCAGTGAGGAGGGGCATGAGAAGCCGGGAGGAAGCAGAGACCGGACACCTGACACAAAGTAGCCAAAGGGGTATTTCATACCACAGCACACCATGTCCAGTATATAAACTGGGTGGAGTTACCCAGAAGGCCCAGATCGCTGCCTGAGTCTGGCTGGGTATCCATCAGCAGATGGTGAGCAATTTTATTGTGGTGAGCAATTGTGCCGTGCATCACCTGTGTTTATTGTTGGGTTTTCTCCCTGTCTCCTTCTAGTTTTATATTCTTTCCTGTTTTTATTTCCCTTATCATTATTATTGGTAGCAGTAAAAGTTTTGTATTTTACTTAAGTTCTTATCTCAACCCATGGAGTTTGCATTCTTTCAGTTCTCCTCCCCATCCTGCTGGGAGTGGGGAGAAATCGGGGAGTGAGCAAGCAGCTGTGTGGTTCTGTTACTGGTTGGGCTTAAACCATGACAGCTTGATCTGGATCTCAGAACAGATGCCATAAAAAGACCCAGTGAAACAAGCACAGGTTTCAGCTTGCTTGCCCTAGCAGTTAGTAATGCAGAATTTGGAAATGCTTTATACTTCCAGATATCAGACTACTGCTGCAGTTCTTACTGTGGATTTAAAGCTCTAACTTTGGGCATACAAGTCTGGACATATGTGGAGATGCTAAAGCAATGGGACTGTATCTTTCTGTGGGAAGGGAAAAGTAATTATGGTCAGGGTGGTTATTTGATCTTACTGTAGTTTTGCAGAAAGGATACATCATCTTCAGGACCTAGCTGAAAATTTATGTGGTTGCATAATTGAATGTTAAAGCCTCTAGTACTTATCCTATTCATTCCCTTGGTGGTTGTATTTTAATGCTCCTAACATAAAATAACCCTATAATGAAAGAATACAATTTTCAAATGAGAAGGTTGAGATATTGAACCAGTGCCTATTACTTCATTGTCTTTTCATAGAAGGTTTCCTGCTCTGGTAAAATATTGAACCGTTTGTAAGTGAGCTCAGCTTTTTAGCTCTTGTATGCTGCTATGAATCTGTGAGGTGAGTGGAGTTCTACCCAAGGATGCAGTACTTCTTGGAGAGCTAGATGTGAGAAACTGTGTCAGGTTACCAGAAACCTGAATGCTCAAGTAATTCACAATATAATTTTGTTGACCTGCAGTTATTGTATCTGATGCCTTATAGTTGGCATGAAAAAATAGAAGTCTCTTCCAACATCTTGGCAGGTTCATTAGATTAGCTTATTATTCAGGTTTAACGTAATTTTTATAAAATACTCTATTACATATTTACTGATTTATTCATTAATATGCTGCAAAGTACTGTGATGAATCAATTCAGCTAATCTTATTTGCCAAAATAAATTAATGAGGTATATCTGTTAAAGCTTTATTTTTGATGGTTTATATTCTATTTACTTTCTTAGGAAATTGCTTTGTTTAATAAATCTGCAGGCTCTTTTCCTGTAATTAGTTCAAAATAGATGTGGAAGCAAATTTTCCTTCAGATATACTCTATTGTTTCAAAATGGAGTATATCTGAAAGAAAATTTAAATGGACTTCAGTATAGCAAAGGAAAATTATTTTACGTCTTTTAGAAGGGTGTGTTAGGTGTTTTTTCATTAGATTCACATCGATACTTGTACATTAGTGTAATGGAAACATGTCATATACTCAACCTTTGGATCAGGTGTCAGTGATTCCTTTTCAAGTTCCAGCATCAGGTTGTCTTCACTGTTTAAAAAAACTGCTTGGTAAAAACTGTACAAACATTGGCTGGTAGAGGCAAGCTGTCCTGGCCTGTTTAGTGCTACAGGAAGAGCAGCAGACAGGGGTAAAGAAAATTGCTCCTTCTAACAAGATCTTGCCTCAGCAAGGCAAGTTAACATAACCATGTCATTTATCTGTGTCATTTCCTGTTATGTGCTACTAAACAATGTGTCTTTGACCAACCTTTCAATACTTTGTCCTCACAATACAATTAAGTCTTCTGTGCAATTTATTTGCTGTTACCAAAAGTCAGTATTATATTACTGAAGCATACCTATGCTGGCGAATGAAGGTAGTAAAATATGGACTGTGATTTATGGTCATTATAAGTTACATCCTTTTATTTAAGGAGAAATGGTAGTAATCAGAAGGAATGGAAAAGGAATTACAGTGTGTTATGGTTCAGTGATGCAATATGCTTATGTGCTTTTTACCTTGGAGCACCAAAGGTTTAGTAATTATATGCCTATCACTTAAAAGCAGGAAAAAAAGGATATATCTATCTTATAGTGTGTCCTTGGTTCAGTTGTAATGGTTATTTTTCTCCTTCTCTGTAGCTGGTGCAGTGCTGTGTTTTGACTTTAGTCCGAGGACAGTACTGATAACAAACTGATGTTCTAAGTTGCTAAGTAATGCTTACTCTAATCAAGGACTTTTCAGTCTCTCATGTTCTGCCAGTGGGGAGGGGCATGAGAAGCCGGGAGGAAGCAGAGACCGGACACCTGACCCAAAGTAGCCAAAGGGGTATTCCCTACCACAGCACTCCATGCCCAGTATATAAACTGGGTGGAGTTACCCAGAAGGCCCAGATAACTGCTTAGGTTGGGTTGGGCATCAGTCAGCAGGTGATGAGCAGTTGTATTGTGCACCACTTGTGTTTGTTGTTGGGTTGTTTTCCCCCTTCCTTTTTTAGTTTTATATTCTCTCCCCTTCTTATTTCCCTTATCATTATTATTGGTAGTAGTAGCAGCAGTTTTATATTATACTTTAGTCATTGGACTGCTCTTGTGTTAACCCCCATGGAGTTTACATTCTTTTGATTCTCCTCCCCATCCTGCTGGGAGCAGAGAGAGGAAGGGAGGGAGTGAGCAAGCAGGTGTATGGTTCGGGGTTGGGGCTTGGGTTTAAAGCAAAATATAGTGGTTTGTGCCTTTTTCTCAACCCTTTTTTTTTTTTTTTTTTTTTTTTTTTAAGGAAAAATCCCTGAAGTGACTAAAAATAGCAGCTCCTCACAGTATGTGATGTGGCTTACACAAGTGCTTAATATTATGTCCCCCCATATTTCTGTAGAGTTTTAACAGCCGTAGCATCAAGATGTTGGAGGTGCTTGTGAGGCAGTCTTGAGTCCTACTGATTTAAATTTACAATTTGAATTCAGAATGTAATAATTGCTTTCTACTCCATTCTGCAATTTTGGCTAAAAAAAAATCTTACTTAAGATTCAGTTATCACTAGAAATGTGTCTGTTCTTTATTTATTTGGTATTGCAATACAATTTGCTGAAAGCAGCTTAGGCAGCAGTCACACCATTCAAGAAAGTACAAAAGAGGAATGACAGTAGGATTTTGTTTTCTCAATTATTCTTAGGCAAACAGGGATAATTGATTTATCTGTTGTCACAAGGTGGTTCCTTTCTACCTGACGGTTGGTTTTTCATTTACTTATTTATTCATAACTGTAGAAATGTATTAATTTCTTCTATCTTAACTTGGTGTCTTTTTCATAGTTGCATGGCACCTTACACAATTAGCTTGAGGAGTGAAAAGAATTATGTAAGTCAGCAGCTTTCCAAACTCTTGACATTTCATAAACAAGTGTTTTATGGATGTTAATCTCTATATAAAGTCAGTGCCTTGGAATCTTGGGTTACAGAGGGCAATGTTTTTCAATATTGCAAAGTCGTATTTTTTTTGTGCTAAAAAAGACATCTTTGCTATTTGTTTGCTGGTTTTGTGGTGGCTAAAGGTTCATAAACTTCTTGTATGCTTCCAATGCCACAGGGTAACATTACTTTTGGGAATAGAGGTTCCAATGTAGGAGCAATAAATACTAGTATTTAATTATTTTTATTTAGTAAAAATGTATCCAGTCTCACTATAATATTCATAAGTGTATTAAAGGTCAGATTTTTCTTAGGTTAAAGTTTTTCTGCTCTGCATCTCTTACTTGCATTTAGTACTATTACAAATAAAAACGAAACAAAAACCCTATCTATATTACCTAAACTGAAATATGCAAAATTTTCTCAGAAGTTTTTGCATTAAAAAAATTAACGCTTCTTAGTGATTTGTTAATAGTCTGTCTTTATTTTTGACTTTGTCTACTCTTCCCTGCAGATCCAGTGCAATAGTTTGCTAGTTTAATTACTGCCTTTCGAAGAGTGTTCATAGAGTCTAAAGTATGTCATTTTCATTCAGAGAGAACCTTGATGGGAAAAGGATTAAAGTGTTTGCAAACTAGCAGTATGGGTGTATTTGTGTGCTCCCTTAAATTCTGCAGTTATTATGAAAGAATGGCAGCTGAGAAGGCAGAAAATTCAGGATCTGAAGATCCTTTTCGAAAACTCATCGTTACTCAAACACAGGCTAAGTAGACATACAGCCAATGGGGTATTTAAGGATGATAAAGTACAACAGCAGTTGCTGCTGTTTTTGTTCTCCTGATGATTACAGTTTTCTTCCCTCCCCCCCAACAGTCTCAATAGCCTGCTTCCCTGGGTTAGCAGTGATTTTCTAATTAAATGGAATTTCAAAGACAAATGCCACCTTCTTGATGCCAAAACTTGTCACAGAAAGGATTGCTTACCCTGGATCTCTTACTGGCTTTGCAAATGTGAAGGCTGTTCAGCACCTATAAAATTTACTTTGATGTCTCAGATTTAAGCTACCACTCAGTAGTGGCAGTATGTTACAGTCTTGTTATCACTATGTTACTTAAAGATGCTAATGTTATTTATTGGACTTTGATCCATTGTCATCTTTGTGAAAGTGCCAGTCCTACAGGTATTTGACTAGCCTAGTTTATACATTTCACACACCTAGCCTAAAGTCATCTTGTGCACCTCAAAATAGTTTCCCAGTCACTCTTCTCCAATCTTTCTTAATGTATGGGCTGTTTCTCAAGCATGTCCATTAACCTCCCACCTCTCCCCTTCCCCTTTATTTGGAAGAAAATCAGCTGTCTGGCTAATAGTTTTGGATCAGTGTGCTGTGTTCCACTGTGCTGGCATTTTCCAAAATCTGCATCTTCTAGAATCATCAGGAATGTGACTCAAGCTTTCTTGTTGAGCTTAGAACAAAAAAGCAGCCCAGAAAAAAAATAATATTTTTCTAGGGAACCTGTAGTATCTTCAGCAGACATTTTAAGGACTTGAGAATCTGCAGCTTCCCAAACAAGTTGCAGAGGACCCTTGCTGCTTGGACCCATGAACTCAAATGCATTTAGTCTTTCCTACTTCTTTGATCTTTGTTCCACCCATTTTATGTGCCTTGTATATGATAATTTTTGGTTTGTGTTTGGTGGTCTGCTGAAGAGCGAGCAAGCCGAGACCATCCTGGAACATGTCCCCTATGTTTAGGTCTCTTTGCTAGTAACATGAGTGTCTAATTTCAGTTGTTTTAATGACTGGGCATTTCTTTTGATACCAGGTGATGCAGATGTATCTCCCTTTCTGTGGGATTGCCATATCCAATGCCCAGCTATTTGCAGCTTCAAGGAAGGAATATGACAGAAGCAGGGTAAGTAAAAAAATGTATATTTGATCAGTATCAAACTCCTGCCTTTTGTTCCTTCAGATTCCAGCTATGCATTGGGTGTTTGCTAAGCAGACACTTCAACTATGTTTTATTTAAAAAAAAAAAAAGATTTTCAACAGATCACTGTCTTCACTGAGGTAGCAAACACAGAGCGTGGGAGGGAAATATGCTCATTGTTGTGGCTGTTGTTTCCCAATGTCAGATCTATGTTTTGTAGTGCTGAAACAATTGCGTTTGTGATACAGACAGTGCAGGAGAGAGAGCTGCTTTGGCAGAGATTCAGACTCTCATAGAATTCCAGAAATATCAAACCTTTGCCATCCTGAATTTGCAATATTCAATTCATGTGCAGGTAATGTGAATGTATCTTTACAAAAGTAAGCAAGAAAAAACCCTGTATGTGAAGGGTTTTGACAGTGTGTGTGTGCTTAGGTACATTACTCACGTTACTCATGATTGCTGATGCCACGCATGTGTTGGGATAGGAGGCTCCAAAGAAGTGAAAATAATGCTGAGCTCACATGTCATTTACTTCTCAGAAAAATCTTTATTTTTTCTCTTAGAAACAAAATTGTAATTTTGATGGGTTTTTTATAGTTGTTGGCTTTTTTGCCCCTTTGTTTTTTTAATCACCTTTCCTGCAATGACAGGAAATGATATTTTTGTTATCATGGATCACAGCTCCAAAGCTCCAGTAGAAATACCACCAGTAGTGTTGAACCTACTCTTGCTTCAGTGAGCAGGGGAAAGTACAGCAGGGTGGGCCGGTACATTGAACAGTGATATTTATATAGCCAGGATATTGGTGCTTTCCATGTATGGAAACTAATGCTT
Source organism: Psittacus erithacus (assembly GCA_009867235.2). Classification (NCBI taxonomy): domain Eukaryota; kingdom Metazoa; phylum Chordata; class Aves; order Psittaciformes; family Psittacidae; genus Psittacus; species Psittacus erithacus. The sequence goes on along the minus strand of WYDI02028246.1, from coordinate 84,336 downwards.
TCCACTACTTTGAAAACTAACAATAGCCCTTTCTAATGCTGTATATACTTAAGGGTCATGGAGTAGCTGAGCTTGTCTTCTATCTAGGCCTGACTACAGACCACTATGTTTTGGGATGGATATGTGGAGGAGAAATGGGGTGAAAAGAAAAGATTTTCTCCTGAAGACGTTTTTCTTTGATGTTCAAACAAAATACTTGTTTGACTACATAGAGACTTAAAATTTGCTGCAGATTGCCAGCCTGCAGGGAACAATGACAGACTTTTTGAGAAGTCAGCATTTAATCTTCAGAGGGGACATAGTATTAGAGATATTCTCCTTCTTCATTTGAAAATGGTAAATTCTGGTGGTTGGACGCATCAGGAAATTGGATTAGAAATAAAGGTTCTTTGTTTCTTGTTGCTGCTTCAGGCATGTGAGGCATAACAAGTGTCTTTGTGTTTGACCACTGCATGGTGACCTGTTCTTAATAGCATTTCTCACCTGCTGGTGGTCTTTAGCTTTGATAAAATTAGTTGGCATGTAACATGCTATGGACAAGGTCATATTTGCCTTCCCTTTCGAACTGGATATCAGTGATGCATGTGACCCACATTTTGTTGGTAACCACTGTGTTAGGAGAGCTAAGATGATTAACGTTTGTTTACTTACCTATATGGATGCTCTTTAGTGTTGGCCTCCTAAACCAGAATAAAGGATAAAACACACTTCTTCGGACCCATGGTAAGAAAGAACATGGTCTATTATTTTTAAAGTAGATTAAATAAGAGGGGAAGCCCTTTGTTTTAAAACATTGTATTTTACAGACATGTTAGTGGTAAAGACTGGATCAGAGTGCTATTAGAATATGGAAGTATTGATGTCTTTCTTTCCAGCTTTCAGCATGCAAAATGGGCCATAAATTAGTAAAATGGAGTTTAAATGCATCAGCAAATTCAATATAGAAAATCAAGTAACTCAATCCACACTGTGTACTTGGAGAGTTGGTTTACAGCCATTGTTTCATTTTTTGGACTATAGTGAAATAGTTTGAAAGATTCCCATTGTTTGCTAGGAGTTAGATTGTACCCAGTTGTGAGATAAGCAACGCTTCCTTCTTTCGTCAGATACCCCTACCCTAATTCTGTTGCCGTAATAATGAAGAATTTTTTTGAATAAAGTTTCTGATGGCTGATATTAAAATCAGTCCTAGGGATTATGCTTCCTTTGTAATGTTCCACGTATTAATAAGTCTACGACCAATACAAGATTTTTCTGTCCTTGTATGCAGGCTTTACTAGAAGTAGTGAATGACCTCTTTGAGGAGCAGACTGACTTAGAGAAAATTGTCAAGAAAATCATGCATCGGGCCCAGACTCTTCTGAAGTGTGAACGGTGCTCAGTATTGCTACTGGAAGATATCGAATCACCAGTAAGTATGGCTACACATTGTGCAGCGAGGCTTATATTTGAATGGTGGATCAGCTCCTTCTAAGTGGCAAAGCTGTTCCATATGTAGAGTAATGGCAAGTATTCTTCTAGCGCATCATTCTTAAATGTAAGTTAGGTACAGGTTGAATCTTTATCAGCAGCGCTGTTTTGGTTTAACCCCAGTAGGCACAGCCTTTGGCATTACTGAAGTATGGTGGGGTTTTCTTGTGATTGCTCTTAATTGACCACTTAGCCAGGGAAAAATTCTTTTATTGAAGAGCTCTGTTATGTTGAACAGATATATGTAGGATATATGAACAGCTGTGTTTCACACATCATTTTGACATGGGTTTTCACTGGGAATTTGTAATACTGCCATTTGTATGGTACAAGAGCCTCTTTATAAATGCTTAACATTTTTTGAGTATTGTTATTAGTAGTAAAAGAAGTGACTGCCTTTATATTGGTAGTTCCCTTCAGTGTTTTCCAGCAATTCAACATGAACTGTACTCCTTTCTACTGATTTGAAAAGTTGTTGAAGGATAAAAATGTTGCTTGTAATATCATTCTTTTTTTCTATTCAAGTATCGTTGGATTCACTGACTCTGTAACTGACTATTTGTTGCTGGGCTGTGGCAAGTCTAAATGATTATCAGAGGCAGGACCATAAGTTTGTGTGCATGATAGAAAAAAACTCAACAACATTTTCTTTTCTGGAGGAAAGACATGATTCTTATTTCATTTAAACTAATAGAAATTAAGTACTTTCAGTAGAGTGTACCCTAAATTACATTAGCTTTCATAAAAACAAGATCAAGGGTAGTATTTTATTTATATGTTCTCTGTTAAAGAAATGTAATGTTTCTAGCTTATTTTCTCTTTCTAGACCTACACCCCCTTCTCCCCATTTTATAATTGCAATATACAGTTCTTCTACATTCTTACAAAACGCCACTATGTTTGCCAGTATAAAATGATTTTCATTTTTCACTGAAAAGTACATTGTGTTAGTAGCAGGGTGCGGGTGGCATTGTTCACTTCATTTTTCTGCTCTTGGTACTATTGCTGCCTTTGGGCACTGAGGGTTTTTTTTTCCAAACCGCAAGCAGTGAGTTCTCATTCCGCTAGACCGACTTCTGAAATGTGGATAGCCAAGGTATTCAGATAAGCCTGAACTTTTTCTAAACAGTCATAAATCTTAGGTTGATTTGGAATAGGAGAATGGCATTTTGCTACCCACTCAGTCATTTTTTACAATTGAAAAACCAGTTATTCTCCTGATTTCCCCCAGTTTTGGAGGGTTAACCTATAGGTCAAAATAGATCTCCATAGAGTAAGTCGATGTTAAGCCATGTCTAAAATATTGTCATTTTTACATCACATGAGAAGCTTTTGCAATACAGAACCAAAGTGGAAAAAGGTGGACCCATGCTAGCATCCAAAAACATGACGTGCTTTGTGTCACATTACCTGATCTTAAAATGTTTCACTTCTGTTCTGTTGGCACGTAAGTTCAAGGAAAATTGGTTGCAATTAGTAGACCAAGTGAGTGTTTCTGTTTATTTTCTTATGTTAAAGAAAGTAAAGGTTGAACAAAGCTCCATAATTCATGTTCCAAAGCCCTTTAAAGAGATGAGTATACTGTTGCAGAAAATGATTTCATGAAGGAGGCTAAAGATACACTACTTGATTAGATATTGTTAGCAAACTGTGCACAGTGTGTATTTTGAACATGAATTCTCCATTGGGAGAATACAGATTGAATTTTTATTCTAAGACCACTGGCTAAAAATACAGTTTAAATACAGGAACCTTACATTACTGTTTTCTTACATATTTATTCATCTTAATAACAATTTTAAGTTACTTTTTTTGTGACAGGTGGTGAAATTTACAAAATCCTTTGAGTTGTTATCTCCAAAATGTAATGCTGATACTGACAACAGGTTAGTGCTCATGTCTTCTGTGGTAATGGATTGCTTTATTTTTCACATAGTTTCAAATTTGCTTGATCATAGTTTTATTTTCTTATGGAACTTTGGATAGATTTGATTGAAGAAGGAGTGCCTACAGTTTTTACTCAAGACTCCTGTTTGCTTCAAATAGGGGCTTGCTTGAATAAATATGCATGCCTATATTTTTATATATATGTGAGTATTATGTAAGTGTGCTAACATCGTATCAGGGTCTGAAAGAGGAAACTAGCAAGTTACCAATGATTTTTTTTTTAATTGTTGGCTCATGGAGGACATATTAACTGTGTTTTTCATTGTTAATACTGAAGTAAAAATTGGAAAATTATTTTAGATTGTTGATCTCTTACAAAATGCCTCGTTGCAGTTGTGTTGAAAGGTTTAAAGTAAAATTTTATTTCTGCTCTTGCTGTCAAGTTGGAAAGCCTAAAATTCTCAGGAAATGTGTATTTCCCAGAAATTATGATGTTCTGACTAAATCTTGTTTGGGTGCCCACTTAAAATAGAAGTAGATGTTTTGCTTAGTAATATCTGTATTTAAACATTGATAAAGGGCTAATACTAAGTAGTAATAGAAAGAACTTTTTGTTTATGTGGGGTTGCTGTATTCCTACAAGATAATACAACTGGTTACAGTTCACTTAAAATGTCCAACATACCAGAGAAGTGGATGAACATTCAGTGCTACTGTGAGAAGGTTCCTCCCGTCTTCTGGGGCTCAAACTCGGTGCTTAGCATACATGTTTTATGCAAATCAATACTGATTCTGAATTGGAATTTTCTGTTTCAAAAGGCTGCCATAATGAATAACCTGGCCTTCTGTCCAACTTGTTATGTGTAGCTTTGCAAACTTGAAGATTACTTTGTGCTTTGCCATATTTAAGACCTTTAAGCACTTTCTAAAAATATTTGGGGTAATTTACCTTCTTTTGTGCTGTATTTCTCCATGTCCAGTGTAATAAGAAGCTACCACTTCATTAAGGTTAATGTGCACATTATACTCTAGATTATGACAGGTCATAATTCTTAATGCTTTTCATAGATTGATCTTGCAGCACTACAAAAATGGACAGTGTCATGGGCAAGCTGAAAGCAGTGTTCAGGGCCGTACAGAAAGATGGGTAGAATCTAGATCTCTTCTCTGCCCTATGCATAATTGACAGATGGGAATGGTGAGAAAAATGGAAAGGAAAACAAATGATAAAAATTAAGACAGTTTAAATATAAATAAATAATATGTTGATTCATTTGGGAATAACAAGTTACTGCTTTTGACAGAGCTTCAGAGTAGCAGTTGGTCTTCCCTAGGTCAATTAGATGGGTGAAAATACATTCCTTTTGTTCAGGGACAGGAGTATGAATCAAGGGATGTAGTGGTTGTTCCTGTTTTTCTGAAACTTGATCGGTAGCCAGATTAGTCAAAACAATGTAGAGTGGTGTCAAGATAACCAAGCTGGCTCATTTCTTGTTACCATAGTTATATTAGCATGTTACCAAAAAGCAATTTGTAGTAGCCTGCTCTGCATGTAGTCAAGGTTATTTTAACTTTATTCTGAGACATGAATAAACACATGTAACCTGGTAGCTAGTCCTCATAAGTTTGATAAAGGTATATTTCTGTGCATCTTAATATAAATATCTATTGCTTTTTCTTTCATTTTTCATCCAGTCGAGAATGAAGTGGGTTTCACAAAGACCAAGGTTAGACTGACAGATATGATGTCACATTTGGATCTAGCACAGGCACAGCTTGAGTTATTTGCACTACAGTGGGAAAATAAAGGTTATTTAGGATACAGAACAATGCCGCGAGCCCTTGACATTTGAGCATTTTTCTAGTGAGTTTTTCCCTTTTCATTCTACATTCTACAGCCACAAATGATGTAAAGCCATGAGGCATTTCATGTGGAAAAAAATAGCAGGATGAGTTTTTTTCAGCATTATACCAGTGAAGATAAATATTATTTCTTTGAAATTTTAGTGGAAATTCAAAGAGATTATAGGCTGAGAACAGTTCTAGTTACAAGTTTTATCTGAAAGAGAGAGAAGCTCCAAGGACAGTATAACTTTTAATGTCCCAAAATATTTTCTTATACAGTTTTAGAAGAAATAGGCTTTTCTTCTGCCCTTCCTCCATCTGGCTAATAGCAGATCAACTGTTTAGTCCCCAAATAATATAATGAATACTCATATCTTTTTTTCTTTGCTGTTGGTTGTAAAGAAATACCTTGCAAAACCACACTGGCATTTATCTGTTCAGTTTGCAATTTTCCAGCACACACCATGATCAAGTTTGTTTATTATCCATTATGGCACATTAATGCTCTTGTTTTTGCCAGTCATTTAGTTCTTGAAGTAGAGGTTTGCCAAGTCTCCTAAATTTTCTTTCCCTTTTAGAAAAGATTATACAAACGCTAAAAGCCTTGAGAGTTCAGTTCTGATGTATTCTAGATGAATATGAGCTCAAGGGAAGGCGCTGTGGGCTATGTCTTTCCTGCACAGAAGTCGTCTTGGCAGATGATGTAGCTGAGATTACAGCTCTCTAACCTGGGTGGCACTGGTAATGGTCATGAGCCAGCATATGGGTTGTGTGGGAGAAAATATCTGTGCTAGTTGGCTTAGGACAGAGAAAGTGCTGAAATCTCTGCTACTGCTGTTTCACCACCAGACTCTGGGATGATGGATGTATGCTCAGTATTGCCCCATTTCCTGTAGTATTTTTATGCTTTGTAAGGCACCTTTCTGCTCTTCCAGTCCTAGGAGGTAGAAAGGTTCATGTCACTGCTTAGAGAGGATTGAAGGTACCCATGACTTTGGCTGTACCACTTCCCTACTGTACTTTCTGCAGTCTGTGCCAGTGTTACTCTGGGGGAGATAGCAAGGCAAGCAGCTGCATAAAGGACCCTGCAGCACTGCTCAGTGCTCTTGAGCAGCAGAGTTTGCACTCCTTCATGGCATGTGTCACTCCTGTTAGGGTGTGGGAGATGGTGGCATGCAGCTGCCTGCATCAGTCCAGCAGGATTCGCAGCTTTCCACAGTTTGGAGAAAATTGTTGCTTTTGATTTTTAGAGTTGCTTCAGTGTGTTCTGAGCTGCTGAGGATGGAGAGAGCACCAGCTGGCTGTGATTTGCATTAGAATTAATCATTGATTTTTCTTCCTAGTGAAAGCTGAGTGCCTCTCTTCCAGAGTGTAGTTGTAAAGCCCTTGTTGGGAATGGAGACAACATAGTAGAACATACGTTTAAAACTTCTTCATGAATGATGTCTTCCTTCTTTTACTTGAATTTGTTTGCTGCTTAAAATGCTTGACACCCATAATGCAGTTCCAATTTAAAGTGTCTTATATAATAATGATAATATCCCCCAGATTTTTAAAGTATGAACTGGGAGCTATGCATTTGAAATGAGATCCTTATCTGTCAAGATTTTTTTATTTCTCAAGTATTGATCTCCTGAGAAGTTTTAAATTATAAAACTGAATTTTTTACTTAGCTCAGAAAACATTGTATTTATGTAAAGGTTCCTGTCAAAGTATACACATAAGATGTATTGCAGTCACTGAAAATGTTTAGCCCAAATGAAATTTGCTAACACTTAGATTTATTTGTGTAAATCATTATTAGTATCTTTATTTATAGTCTTTTTAAGAATATTGAGTTTTCTTTCAAATGAGCAACTTAGTTGTGTTAGTCTCCAGAAAATCAATGCAGCCAGTAAAAATCAATCCTTTCACTGTGATTGAGTCTTTCAAGCATTTTACTGTGCATCCTTCTTTCATTCATGGGCATTACTTTGAAGCTTCAAGCTATTGTAGTCTTCTACATGGCTGCTCAGAGTCACTTTTTTTCTAAGCAGCATTGAAAATTGATCAGTTTTCTTCTTAAAGCTAAGACAACACGCATTCATTTATTCATGCACGAATAGCTACACCTAGACAGTGTCAAAAACCTGTCTGCAGTAAGTCGGTGAGAATTTTCCTGATGACTGAATGGGGCTTAAGGTGAGGACTTTAATGCCTGTGTGGTTTTCTGCAAAAGCAGCGGTGGAGTGTGGTAAGTTGAGCCCATAAATCTAGAGTCTTATGCTCATTTACTGATATGTGTCTAGCCCGTTGGTGGATGTGTCAGTAGCTCAGCCAGGGAAAAAAAAGAAAGAAAAACTTCATGTATTGTATATCTACTTGGATCCACCTGCTGCAGCACACTTACATTATTGATTTTAAGACTTATTTGATGATCCCTTCTTCAGCCATTCAGGTCTGGCATTTCAGACCATGATTTTAAAAAATGGCATTTCCCTTGACAGGAAAGCTATTGGAAGTGTGAATTAAAAGTACCACAAATTATTAGACTAATTTGAAAAAAATAAAATCCCAAGATTATATACTTTCAGGTAGCACTACAGAAAACATTATTTTGAACTGGTTGCTTTTTGTGAGCAGGCGTGTATCCCACAGAAGCTTGGAATGTAATCCCACTCTTTGATTCATATGTAAATGCATTTCCTTATTAAAGATTGTGTTTACTTTATTTGTGAGATGACTAATATTTTAAACATAAAGAATTGTGTAGAGATTTTTTGATGTACCATTTCAACAAATACTAATTTATTGCTCCACAGATAACGTTTGTTAACCATTAATAACTGAATGCTTCTGTTCTTCCTATGAATATGCCTATAAGACATTTAGGACTTCCAAACAACACTGACTGTATTCTTGTCTTCCCTTGCCATGCCTTTTGATAGTTTCAAGGACAGCGTGGAGAAATCATCATCTTATTCTGACTGGCTAATAAATAACAGCATTGCTGAACTCGTAGCATCCACAGGTCTCCCTGTGAACATCAGTGATGCCTATCAGGATCCTCGCTTTGATGCTGAAGTAAGAGATTTTTAGAAATACAAATATACATCGTATTTTTAGCATTGCAACTAATATAACACCATTTTATTGTTATATCCAAATGCCTGTAAAATATGAATATTTATTTTGAACTATTTTTGTTCTATCCAATATGTCCTCTTGGTCTGCTGGTCGTGACATGGCTATATACAGTAAACACAGGTCACTGAACTAGTGTATGACTTTATGCAGTTACTTAGTCTGTCCAGGATTCACTTCTTTCCCTATTTATAAATGATACCTTCCTCTAACAAATCCTTTGGTATTCATGTAAACTGATTTTTATTACTGAAAGTTCAACTGTTGGTGTTCAGCATTAGCAGCACCATCATTGTTTGTTGTTGGGGTGACTGGAACTGTACACATACAGAGAGCAAACAGAACCAGTATCTAGAGAGACAAATGTTTGTGATTTAGCTTGGCCAACTAACCTTTTAATTTGCACAAATAAAAATACAGTCTGGATTAGTTATTTCTCCAAGATGCATACCACTCCTAATAAAAGTTATATTTGTATCCTAAGGTTTTAATTCCAGCCTCAGTTAGGAAGGTGTAGGTACAGTTAAAAACATATATGTATACTTAACACCTAAATGAATGTCAGAGACATATGGAAGGACAAAATCTTCTTGAATTCTATCCAGTGAAATAGTATTACTATGGGGGACTTGGCCAGCAGTTGGGCAGCACATTAATCAGTGGACAGCCTTGGTCAGCAAGTTTGTTAAACCACATTACTCAATAAGTGTGCTTGGAAGTGTTTCATGTTGAGGGTTTGCTTGGGTCCACTTTCATTCCATGTGTCATTAAAGGGTTTATCTCTCAAACCGGCAGAATTTGTCAAAACAAGAAAAATAGAGGCCTGCTGTAAAAAGTGTACAAGTAAAATGCGTTGACACTAATTTGCTTAGAATTTAAAAAAATACAATTAATGCCTGGGGTCTATTTCTTGCCAAAGAGATACACTAAAGTAAAACACGTCTGTTACTGAGATGTTTGAAGTTGTATTTTAAATATATCATATCCTAATTAATTCAGCTATCTCTTAGTTGCTTCACAGTCCTTTCTGAGTTAGAGGCACTGCCCAATTTATAAAGAGAAAAAAGAAAACACTTAATACAAAGGGCAGTAATTCTTTTCTCTTGGTGGGTTCCTGTGAAAATTTAATTCTCAGATTCAGTTGTGACAATTATTTCTACAGACAGCCAAGTGTAGTAAGAGACACATATTAACCCCTGTGACTTAAATAGAATCATATTTGTAGTTATTAACAGACACTGTTTTCTTATTCTGTCCTCTGCTTCTATTGAAAAGTCTCTGTTTTTTTTTTCCCCCAGAACACTAATTGTCATTTTCAAATGTTGGTGGTCAGTTTTCAACTCATTCATCAATAAATTAATGGTGAAATACTTTCATTGAGTTCATATTTGAAGGTATAAATCTGAGGCAATTATTATCTCACACCTATGGATTTTAGGTGGCACTCTGTGCTGATTTCAGCAATGAGTTCTGAGTATGTACAAATAAGCAGCACTCTAGTTAAAACCCGAGTTGCATCTTTTGCTATCTGGGAGATCACAGTGATCCTATCCTGCCTCCAGTATATGAATTATTGCTGGTCTAGTACTTTTCTTCCATTACAGATTGCCTATAGCACTGACAATTTTAGTAAGAGAACATATCCTGGTTTCCTATGAATGGGCTCTTCCCACTCTCTAAGCTCTTCTGAAAAAGATACATTATTTTTTTCAAATTTTGCAGCAATGACCCTAAAGAATAAAGCTTATTACCTGTAGAAAAGAATCTGTGGCACTTAAAATTAATTTCTAAGTTTCATACTATATTAGATAGAGAACAACAAATGAGGCAGAAAATACTTTTCAGAACTACAGGATCAATTAAACTTACATAGAAAATATCAAATCTTTGGTTTGACCCCATCCTTGCCTAGCTTGCACTTCTGCACAGTTCACTACTTAATCTTGCTTTTCTTCTGAAAATGGTTATTTCTTGTAAACCGCCTCTTATAGCTAAATCCAATTTCATTTTGACAATTGGAAAGAGTATTTCTAAGGCTCAATTATTCCATGGAGATTGTCGTGGTACACCACTGTGAGTAATCCAGAAATTGACTGGACATTGCCTCAACTGTAATTTGTCTTTAATTCCAAATCAGATTCAAATAGTGTAAGTGTTCTGTGGCAAAGATGGCAATGTTTGTATTTTCTTTGACAATTTTTAGAATAATCCGTATGTCTCTTGGTTAATCTAACTATGAATGAGGTTGCAGCAGAATTTTTTTCTGGGTGAAAGCTGATGCATATTGGAAGGACATTTGTAAATGTAAGCTTACTCCTTGACTTTTCTACTACTAGAATGTAAAAGGCTGCAGATGATACCTACCCTAATGGGAGCTCTTGTTTCTGTGTTTCAGGCTGACCAGATTTCTGGCTTTCATATACGGTCTGTTCTGTGTGTTCCTATATGGAACAGCAACCACCAAATAATTGGTAAGACATTCCTCCCAGCACATCATTTTTGGTGCAGATATAAATTTAATTCTGTCCTTTTACTTCTATATTCCTTTTTCTTCTCCCCCCCCCCCGCAATATTGTTAAGAAGTTACAGTACCTAGGATGCATGGTAAGTATCCAAGAAGGGATGTTTTGATTCGGATACCCTATAGACTTACTAAGCTTTCTCCCTGTGTCATTGCTCAGTTATATATTGTATTGAAACTTGAAGACTAATAAGATGAAACCAGAAGTTCTAACAGTATCAGTAAAAAACTTTTTTATATGCTTTGATATTTCTCTGGGGTTCTCCCTTTTTTTGTACACAACTCAGACAACTGTTTCTACAGGCAGGTAAAGTGGACATTTCCCTCTTTAAAGATAAATGGCAGTCAGGGAAGTCCTACCAGAGAGTGTGGCAGCTCAGAGCCGCCTGTGGCAGTGGTGTGTGCTGGATCAGCACATGACAGAGTTTTGCTTGTTTGATATGGTGCTTCCCAGCTGTGATACACTTGCAATTTTCCCTGCATTATTACCTGCTTTCGACACAAGAAGGATCACCATTTGTAAACAACAGTGCCAGATTCTTCAGTTAACTTTCCACAGTGGAATTCAAGTTGGAGCAATAGCAATTCAAACCGGCAGGGCAAGACTTGCATCTCTGTGTATTGTGGCTGTCAGTGAGAGCTGATATCAGTAGTGCATTGCTGAAGGCACTCAGTGCCATGCAGGATCAGGATCTTTGAGCTTATTTAGCAAAGATGATGTAGGAATTGAGTCTTTTGAAAATATGTCTCATTGTTTGCTGTGAAGTGTGTATTACCTTAAAAAAGCAGAAAAAAACTGAACCCTTGACTGCTGATAGATCTTACAGTATTTTTCTAGGGGCATATGATAACTAAATGAAATAGAAACGTGGAACTTAATTTTAGTTCAGCTAGAGACAAGAGCTTTGAACGCTAAGTTTTAAGAAAGTTTTTTTCATTGGTTCAGTAAATTTATGAGTTAAAAAAGGACTTCAATACACAGATGATGCTAAACCAACTAAGATTTTAGGAATGAAAGTATTGATTCAGCAAATTATATTAGAAACTCTAAACTGCTAGGACAGTTTACATAATTGCTGTTAGCAACATGCTCAGGTTCTTTCGCAAAGAGATCTCTAACCTTTTGTGAAAATGTTGTGAGTAACTTCTGGATTGGAAATATTATGCTTGGACAGTAAAGAATAACAGTTTAATAAACTGAGTCCTGATATCAAAGCAGTCAGACTTTGATATATTTATGTCTGTTTATTGATTTTGCGTATAAATATTTGCAGTATTGCTTTTGAAAGATATATTTTAAATGTTACCAATGAATAAAATATCCTGCATTGTGAATTAATGATTGAAGATTGTAATTCTTATGCATTCTTTCTAAAGGGGTAGCTCAAGTGTTGAACCGGCTTGATGGGAAACCCTTTGATGATGCCGACCAGCGACTGTTTGAAGTAAGAGGCATTCAATTTTGTAGCAATAACCTACTACTTTTCAACAGAATTTGGTATTTCTAGGTAATGCTACCTCAGGCTGCTCTAGGGAGGGGGGAAGAATATGTTGTCTGCATTTGTGGTTTGACATTAATTCTCAGAACTCCTCGCTTAATAAGTTTACATCCTAATTAAAACAAGTTTCTTGCATCTGATCTTTCTCATCTTGTTGAAGCCAGGCACTTACCTGCATTTTCAAGATAACCTAACCATGGTTATTCCTAGTATTTCCACATGATTTGTTTTCATGATTAAGCCAGCATTCATCTTTGTGTCAGTATTATAACTGAATTATAATTGACTTCCTTTTATTTTTCTCTTTCTAATTTTAGGCTTTTGTTATTTTTTGTGGCCTGGGCATCAACAACACAATTATGTATGACCAAGTGAAGAAATCCTGGGCAAAACAGTCTGTGGCTCTTGATGTATGTACACATCTTATTGAAACCTTTTCTTGCTCATAAGCATCACATGCAAAGGAACCTACTGCTTCTGAATTTATTGTAGTTAGCATCATTTTATATATATACCTCTCTGCATCTGAGTGTTATCTTATTATGGAAATGCTGAAGGGAAATGTTCTCAGAGTATACTTAGCTGCGGAACTCATGCATAGCTTGAGTAATTTTGAACATGGATATTTCATTTGATGCCTATATTTTTTACATTAGAAGGGTGGGACAGTGATGATAGAGAAACTAGTTTCTTATAGGTGTAAGTGTAGGAATGAATCCAAGCATTACATGTATTTTTTTGTCCATCTGTATCTGAAAATTCCTTTGAATTTGATATTTTAGATAGCTTAGTGTTGTTTTTCTAATGCTGTAAAGTATAAGTGAAATGTTCTGTGAGAACAGGACAAATTTGAAAATAGTGATTATTATCATAGGGTTTCTTAGTATCAAAAGCAACATCTGCTGAATCCTTATCAGATCTACATCTGGCCAGAATTAAGTCCAAACAGGATAGCTGGAAGCTCAGCAAGAGCTCTACTGTGGGCCAGGGCTAATACATAATGCAAAGTCCTGGCATTTTCCAACACATCATGTCTTTCCATAAAATACTTCTAGAATAGCTAAATGGATGAAAAGCATTCTCTTTTTTTTTTTACCTGTTGCCTTTAGTATGAATTTCTTTTCCTGTTTCTGCTGCCTGCCACCATTCGTGAAGAATGGAAATCTGCCAGCTCCTATAGAACAAACTAAAATACAGAACGTTTAAGAAATATTATTATTCGATCTTCTATAAGCTGATTCAACAATAAAACACTATTCTTATCTACTATATGCTGTAGGCTTTAAATGTAATTGTATTAAAAATAATCTTGGTGGGAACAAAGCTTAGAGTTTTGAGGATAGCTTTACAAATCTACATTATTCCTGCTTTTAAACAATAATTAAGAATGGTTTGAATGAAATTAAAGATCTTTTAGAAAGCATTATGCAAAGCTGATTAATCTTAAAAGATTCCTCTGATGAAAGGGTAATGTTGCTAAGATTTCAGTATTGGTTTATATTTTATATTTGATAAGAGAAGAAAATGATCTAGCGGTCCCTGTCATGTGCCCTTTAACTGTAACTCCTTTGAATTTATGCAATACCCACCATTACAATGAGAACCACAAAGCCAGCACTGGCCTGATTGAGATATGAATATCTCGCTATTAAAACAAAAATCAAACCAAACTGGATTGCTATGAAGATGCCATAATTGTATAGTTTTATTTTGCTTTAGGGTTGGAGATATTTATCTATGTGTTGGACATCTACTCTGTAAAGTATATAGGCATGTTGATGCTTTTTAAAGTCAGTACGACTATTTGTGTTAGAAAACATTCTTGGCTTCTTTTTATTACCCATGTATATGTATTCACTTAGGAAGAAATGTTAAAAACTTTTCTTTTTAGGACTTCTGCAAGATTCCTTATTCTTTACATACCACAGTAATGCAATACTAGAAGCCCTCATATGCCCCAGATATTTGTGCAATATGACACCTTAGAATGAATATTCCTTCTGGCAAAAAAACCAGGCAATGCTGGATATCGCACTCAAATACATAATGATCAAAGTTAACACAGACGTTATTTACTACTAAAATCAATGAAATATGATTTTCTCGGTTTAGAATACAGCTTGTTTCTTTGGTCAAGAAAAGATTCGTATAGCTTGAATGTAGACTACAGGTTTGATAAATGGTCACTGCTTCAGTGAAGAGTAATTGTTTGTCTAAATGAGCAACAACTTGTGATAATGTTTGTGTAAAGTGATTGAAGATAAAGTACTGAACAAAAGAATGGTATATGCTGAAGTGCTGTGAAACCATTTTTCAGTAATAGAATAATAGTATTTGTGTATTTAGGTAGGATGGCAATGAGTGGCATTTGAAATGGCATTCATATTGGATGTAAAATAAATCAATTTGATATATACTGTGATAAGATTCTTATCCAGATATACAGGTACTCTTTTTCATAGAGAATTCTCAGAAAGTTGACTAATAAATAGAAGACCAAAATGGAAATAAATGATGAGGAAAGGCTGAAAGTAGGATGCCATGTAGGCATGAAGTAGGATGGCTCAAAGGCAGGCTGAATAGTATTTTATATATTAAGGAGACAAAATTCATGAATGCTTAAAAGATTACAATAATCAATATTAAGGAAGACTAGAGATCTAGAGGGATATAATGAATGCAGGTAAAGGAGAAGCTTGACAAGAATGTTAGTATAAAGTGTTATCTCTCATAGTAGAAAACATAATTTAACTAATCCTGTAGATTTCTGAGAAGCTGCAATATGGTTGCACAGAAAAATACATACTGTTAGAGGAAAGACATGATGTATAGTTACAGAAAGTAAAGCATGGGACAAAACATGAATTGGTGTTTGTTATTGTTCTTTATTCTTTCATAGTGCAGGAATGATTTCCTGTTACTATAAAAGATGACACCTCTAAAATTGATATGAGTAAATATATCTTGAGACTTATTGCCACAAGGTATTGCAAGCCAAGGGCATTTGAGACAGGTTTAGGTATTTATACAAGTAACAAAGACATTCACAGATGAAAACAATTTCAAAATGAGAAATATATATCAAAGCTTTAGCACGTAAGTAGATAGGGTGTTTGTGTGGTGAGGAGGACCTGTCCTTGCTACGAGTGCTCTGGCTCTGTGAGCTACCTCAAGGACAAGAGTCTCATCCCCCCCACCCAGTCAGACCTCGGTGGGTCCAGTTCACAGGATGGCTCTTGCACCTTCTGGGGTGTTGTTCAATGTTATTATTGCCACATAGGTATATTATGTATTCCATGTAAATGTATGCACACTTACAGGCAATAAGAGGAGGTGTGCAGTACTTTGTGCATTTTATTTGATGCTTTCATCTCCAAAATAGTACTGAAGACCATGTCAGGCATAACATAGAGGTGCTAATTTGCTTGCAGTGATGCGTCATTAGCAAAAGGCTTTACAGTATAGCAAAGGCATTATTTAAAGTTTGTAAGTCTACTATTATTTTGACATTAAATTCTTTTAATTGTAGAACAGGAGAACAATGTAGGAATGCTTATAATACTAAATTGTTTACTGTCCATGATTCCCTATAAAATTCCCTGCAACATAAATGCCAAATGTATACCTGATAACCTGTAATTAGTTATTATATGCTGACATTCAGAACTGAATTACCATGCACAAATATTAATTAAATTTGTTTTAAACATCATTGATTAGACTGCAGTATGGAGCCCTATTATTTCTACTTATTAAGCTTACAAAAATTTGTTTTTATATTTTGTTCTGGGACAGGTGTTGTCTTATCATGCAACATGTTCGAAGGCAGAAGTTGATAAATTTAAGGTAAGGATTTAAGTTTTTAGTTATTTCTGAAAATATAACAGTAAAGTAAAATGGATGTAGATTATCTGAGAGAAAAGTTTTTGTCAAAAGCGGAAAATCATAACTAACTAATTTACAAAGAATGTTATAAAGGATTATACATTAGGCTGTTAGGCGGGGAAGGTGGAAAAAGTCTTTCAAAAGATAAAGAGCTACAGTAATAGGTGCACTGCAGCTGCACATCAGTGTGGGTTTGGTGGCCTCCTCAGCAGGAACCACTACAGGGAAGTCACAGTGGGAGGTGAGGAAGAGACTAGAGAAAATGAAAGGAACATGCTTATAGTGTGGAAGCTGTCCTGTGTTTACTTAAAAAGCAGAGAATTCACTATCAAGATTGTGCACACACATAGAAGGCTGAATGTGATGGTAAGAAATCCTCTTCTGACTTCTGTAAACACAGGCAGAACTTTTAAGTGATGTGTGCAGAATATAGCATTGCTGGGGACCAATAATAATGTGCTCTCACTGAATCCTGCCTTCCCAAGGGGTAGAGAGTAGGAGAAACAGTGACCTTGCCCTTTCACCTCTGCCAGCACTCCAGCACAGCCTTTGTTTGTCCTTTCCTGCTTGAGGAAAACTTGGTGTCACTTTACTTGGCTATGAGGAGTCAGTGTTGAGAATTCCTCATAGCTGTTTGAGAAACTTTCGTGGTCGACATCAGGGTTGGTTTCTCTTATGCAAAGTGCCTCAGAGGCTGGGAAGTCAGGGCTGTTGTGACCCCACACTGCTGGCATTCCCTGTTGTGGCTCCTTGTCACCTGTCCGGCTGAAAAATAGCTGTTTGTTTATTTTGACACTTGGCTGGCTGGCTGCAACCTGATCTCCACACCATGCGGATGGTTGTGGTCAAATTGGAAAGCCTTGGGTGACTTAGCAGAGCTGACACTGATGAGTTATGTGAGCTGAGGAAGGGCAGCTATTGCTAGTTAGTTATTAGTTGGTAGATTATTGCCCAAACACTGGCTGTGCCTATCACGAGGTAGTGATGTGGAGTTCTAAGGGGGTAATATATTGTCTCCCTCCATTGTAGTCATTAGTGTAGTTACCCACCCTTTTGTAAGATGAAGAGTACATAACTGAATTATTGCTGCAATCATACATCCTTGAAGATTATTCCAACACTGTAGCCAGCAGAAAATACTTTTGTGTGCTTAATAAATTATATTTTATGTTGGGGAAGAGCACTGAACACTGTGTGAGAGAGAGGGGAAAGAAAAGGATAAAGGGCTGTATATCATTTTTTTAAAGGTTGGGGTTTGGTTTGGTTTGGGTTTGGTGTTTTCTAGGTGGGTTTGATGGTGTGTTGCTGTTGCTTGGTTTGGTTTGTTGGTTTGATTGTTTGGGTTTTTTTTTTTTAGTTTACCTTAGAATAAGCACCTGTAATACAGCTTCTATGACTGTCAGGATTCAACCAGTATTTTTCTACATACCAGAGAGTCATACTTCTTGGTTGCTTTCAACCATTGGAAGATAATTCTCCATCATGCTCTGTGGAGTTGAAATAAGAGCCTGCTATGTTACTCTTTGGACCTAGATACCCTGTGATGAGGAGCTATTCTACTTGTTTTCCCAGGTGTTTTCATTAATAGATTTGTTGGTCTCCAAGTAGGGAACGTCTTCTTGCTATTCTGAAGGCATGTAACTATCCACTTAATGGTTAATGACAAGGTAAAGGGAAATGAAAAACATTTATTCATTAGTAACCCTGATAGATACAATTTTATATAGAAGATAAATGAGAAAATGAGGAATAAAACCAATCTATCCTTAAACTAAGCTGAGAGACTTTTTAAAGAAAAATTTTCCCTTATTATCCAGTTGACTCTCTTTCAGTTCCTGACAAAATGAGTGCCAGGTAGTCTTTGTTAGTGCTTTATGCCACTGGTTGTAAACAAAATAAACCCCAACAAAACCAGAGGGAGGACCAGTGTGTCTTGTGGGCGTTCGACAGAGAGCTGATCCCCAGAGAGGGACATCCATCTGTGGGATAAAATTGCTTCTGTCTCACTCCTTGCAGAGCTCTGGCAGCCAGTCTCCCTGCCGAGGTCTCCTGGGGCATCCTACCCTGAAATCACTGCTCTTTTCTCTGTTTGTTATATTGTTATGTTTTGTATAACCCCTTTGTTATATTGGGGTCATCTTCTAGACTTGACTGGCTAATAAACAATTCCTCCCTCTGGGGGTGTTTGGGGCTAAACCTGTCCCCTCTCCTTTTGCTGATTTATTGGCAGATGTCAGAGGAAACGTCTGTTACAATTTACCCATTGTTCAGTCAGAATAGTAACAGACTCACATGACAGAAACATCTAAATGAGAGTAATGCCAGTAGTTCACTACTGTTTCTTGACTGACACAGGACCTAATGGTAATTAATGACTTTGGAGTGACAATACATTTGAGTTGAAAACTTTTCAACATACTACCCCAAACATGCCATTACTGGACCCCAGCAGCATGGAAATATTCTTCCCTGTCTTTTCCAATTTGTTTATTTCTTTCTTTGTCATATTATGTCTTTAGAATATTAATATCATTCTTATCCACTCATTTTTATTTGCCTAAGATATAAAGAGTATTCTGATGCAAAGTAAAAAATCGCAAGTGTACTTAAAGTTTATTTTTCCTCTGGCTTTTACCAGTGAATTGTTTTACTGCATTACAGAAAGCATGGCAAGACTAGTTAAAGTTGATTTTTTTACTTGAAATTTTGACAGTGATTTCCTACTGTCATTGAGTGAGTTCACAAATACACAAATTCACAAATATACCTGGTATCTTTTTAAGTATTAAACATAATCACTGTGAGAAAGTTCTGAAAATATTATTTATGTTCCTATTAATTCTGCTTAAGAATTTCTGAAACAAAAACCCTCACCTTAACAAGAAACCCTTAAGAAATTAATACCTTTCTTCAGATGCTGGAATGGGAAAAAGTGCAGAGCACCAGTGGTTGTGGAGCTCAAAAAAAGGGAAGTTCACAGTATGGAGCAGTGAAACATGAGTGTATGATAATGAACCATGTCATGCAATTGGCCAATTCAATCTCTGGTTTCTACAAATGTCTAAAACCAAAGCAGCAACATAAATTCAAGTTGAACAGTGATTTTGCACTTTTTTTAAGGGATCCCACTTCTAGTGGTACTGGGATATAGCTTTCACTAATAAAAATCTGAAAGCCAAGTTTAAAAATACTTGTACGATTAGAAATCATTCTATTAGTGAATGGATGGGGTTTTTTCTCAGAAGAGAATCCAATTATGTGAATTACTGTAAAAGTTTGTGTCGCTAGTCATTTTCATTATTTGCATTAAAGCTTTTGGGATTCATTGGCACTTAGGGTAGCAGGCACACATTTATCAGGAGGCCAGTGCCAGAAGAAATAAGGTGAGATGCTGACACAGTGTAGGCAGGTGCTGCTCTGCTGACCTGGCTGCAGCCACCCATTTGGTTCACTGCCTGTGCTCAGGGGAAGTGGGAATAGAAAATTCATGCCCCTAACCCCATAAGTTTATTGTAGTGGTCAGAGAGGGGGCTTAACCCTTGCGTTAGCCACAAGTGGATCTCCAGGGATCTGGATTCAGAGCCTGAATAAATTGCTGTGTCTCTGTAGCTGATGATCTGGCTCTGGGAAGGTAGTGTGAAGTTTGCCATTGATTTCATCAGGATGGTGCTTCTTCAGCTTTGGCATTTTGTAAAATTGCATAGTAATGATCCCTCTGCCACCTTCCGTCTATTTAGTCATGGCAGTCAGTATTGCGTTTTCTGATAGAGCAACATCTCTGGAAAAGAAACGTATAAGTCTAAGATCCAGTCCTCTCTTTATGCCAGTTTAAAATGTAGGTTAAATGAAATCTTGATTTGTCACACAGTGTAAAATGGGTCCTTTTTCCTGAAAATGAGTAGGTTTTAAAATGGGGAAAAACATAGAAGCTTAGTTGATAGAGTTTTAATAACATGCAATTGGAATTAATTATTAATCAGAATTAATTGTGGGATGGCTACCATTATTCCTGCATTTGGGATATGCACTGTACTTCCAGGTTCTAGGAAAGAAGATGTGGGTTTTGTGGATGATTTATAGGATTAAAACAACAGAAACAGAACCATGCTATCTCTAGCAAATATTGTACTTAGACTTTGTGGCTGGATTATTTTACATTTATTTGCTGCTAAATATTTTTCAACTTTTATTTTTTAAAATTTAGATTTTGATGGCTTAAAAAAATTTGTATCTGATTTACTGCTAAATTCATATAAGCTACATAATATTTGTTAGGTTTTCTGATATGTGCTGCATTACCGTGATAGGTGAATTTCTGATACCATTGCTCTAGATACAGAGAGAAAAATTAAACTTTACTTTCCATGCACGTTTGCAAGTAAAACAAAAAAAAAATCCATCTTGAGTGCAAACATTTCTTTCTTACCTGAGAATGTCTCCCTGAAGCCTTGAGCCTGATTTATCACAATGCTTCTCACTTGCATCTATGTAACTACACTAAATTCAAGCTCAGTTTTGGCAAGATAAGCTGAAGTAATGCACCAATGAATCATACATATATTGATATTCAGTTGTGGGGGATTTTTTAAGTTAGAAATAGGTATGATTTTAAAAAATGTGGCAATGCAGTTCTCTCTTGTATTTTAGACATAAAAGACAACTCCATTATTTCCATTGTGTACTAGCACAAGTTTTTAGCTATAAGCATTTGATTATTGGAATAGAAAAACGTAAGGCTAGTGGAGGTCTGGTTAATCCAAGATTGATGCTATCCTATAGCATTGTCCTGTAGTGCCATGTTTCTTCTCATAGAAATGCAAGCTGTGCAAGCCTAAAAATAGTTGTCTTTTAGACAAATATAGAAAGCCAAGAGACATGAGTAAAGAATGCAGAATTGTGTCCAGGACAGGATATTTATAGCAAGAGTTACAGACTTCTGAGACAGTAATGAGCAAGTCCTGTGACTTAGCAAGCTGTTCCACAAGCACATCACCTTTAAATTTAACTAATACAGCTTCCAAAGAGAATATGTTAACACTGTCCTATTATGGGTAATATACAAGAAGCTATTTTAAAAAGCTAATGTAATTGTGCGGCTGTGAATGGTACAAGCCAGATCAATATTTAATGACTATGATGCGTTATTTATAGCCCTGTGAGAGATTCCTTTTTTTAGGTCAAACAGCACACGGGAGAGCCACACAACAGCAAATAATGTATCACCTGCTTTACCGAATCTTTGATTCACAATGTACTGTGAATAACAATTTCTCTATTTTTCAATTCCATAGCCTGAGGTATGGCTAGTTAAGAGATACCCGTATACAGGGAGGCTTTTTTGTGTCTCTTAAGAACTCAGACATTTATAATAAATAATGATGGAAAGAGTTGAACCAAAAAAGGAAACAACTTTTAGGACTGCTGCTGTATACGGCAGTGTAAACAGCTGAATCCATGAAAGATGGTGGATCTTGGTGTGAGTTACATGTATGATACAAAATTAATGTGTTATTCATGTTTTCTGGTGTTACAATTTCATACCCACTTTTAAATGCATAAGAGTGGGCAGCACAATGAAAAATTGAATTTTATGTATTAATTTTATCTCCAGTCTCTGTAAGGATTGGGAGAGCATTCCTAGGCTATGTCATTCTTAGTTGTGATGCCCTCTTTCAATTTAGAACTATTTTTGTTGCTTTTATGTTCCGGTAATGAAGTAATTTGTAATGGTTTATAGTAATTGCGTTATAGTCTTCCTCAGTAATTAAATTTCAGAAAGGCAGGCTGATTTGGGCCACTTATGGAATATTTCCATTTAAATAAATGTAGCTAGAAGATGATGTTTTTATGCATTGATGACAGTGCTGTTTCGATCTTTTTTGGTAACATGGGTTTACCAAGGACCAAAGGCACCTAATCACACTGCAGTCGGTATTGCAAGCTATGGTCCCAGACGTGCATACGGTGAAACATGTACAGGTCTTTAGAGATCTACAGTTCTATGTAACTGCATGAAGTTATTCATGTGCTTAAGGATTTTTCAGATTGTCCTCCGTGGTGAGTCACAGACCCCTGGACACCTCTTTGGCTGTCACAGGAGAGTCCGTGCTGGCGCTGAGCTTCTCCACAGTGCTATTCCAGCTGCTCAAGTTCCACTGAAAGTAGAAACAATGGGAAAATTTGGAGAAACCTTGTGGGTAAACAGGGCTTAAGTGTTAATATTGAGCTGTGTTCCCTTTAGAGAAATGCACATGTTCACAAGATGTAAAACAGTTTATTTTCTCTGCTTTTCCACACTGTCCACATAAGACCTAAAGCAGTGTTTCATAATTCATGAAACTGAGGTCTTTATTGTGTTACATTATTTCATACACTTACATGTGCCTATGTCTTCAGTTGTCATGGAAACAAGAAGTCAAGAACACACTGCATGCACATTGGAAATTATTAAAAATAATAAATAATTATTAGAAATAAAATACTGTGGGGTTTATGCTAGTTTCCGAAGTGCAAGGCTGTCATCTGTTGACATCAGGCTAGTGCTCTGTAGTTCAAAGATATATAAAACTAAAATATTTTTTCTAATTTCAGTGAAGAAGGAATGGCATGGAGAAGAGTAGGGAAAGATTGTTCACAGACTTTTCTCATGCAATGTTTAAGTTTAGAGGCATCAAATGAAATTAGCAGAGTACATATTTATAAATCTGACTAAAGATTTCTCTTCAGTAAACATGTAGTTAATCTATATGGCCTACCACCTTAGATCTTAATGAGTTTAAAATGGCAAATTAACAGAAGGAAAAAGCAAATGAGGACTGTTGTTTGAAGACAGTCATCTCTACCTTAGAAAATCTCTGAAGTGCAGCTCGCTGTACCCAAGAGGAGTGCACCAAGGAGGTATGTTTTCTCAGTTCAAATAGTCTTCCTTGCTCATGGTCACTCTCAAAACTAAGGTACAGGGCTTAGAAGGACTTTTGGTCTGGCACAATAAAACCATTCTTGCCTTATTAATCACTGCCTTCCAACAGGACTGCTTGGGAGAAAAAACAGGAATCTACATTATTTGCATCACTTTTATCAACCCAAAAAGCGACCATGCCTTTCCTGCTTAAAATGAAGAAAAATGTGACTTGTTCATTGCTGTCATAAATCTCAGAAACTGCAGATAGCAGGGTTTGATGAAAACTCCTGAGTTTGCTGAATTGTTTGCTTTATTATGAGCTGTTTCTTTTCCTTTCTCAACCACCTGCCCCTGGAAGCATTTCTGGATTGTCCTGCTAAGCTATTTTTCAGCTCCTTGTCTCAGTGCTGGGATCTGTGATTCTCAGGTGCGCTTCTAATACAATAGCCCTCCTCATAGAGTTATTATTACTGTCATGAAACCTGTTCCAGTGTGATAGGTTTTATTGAGAATAGGGCATATAAAAGAGCAATATGAAAGTTCATGGAAGAAGTGAGGGTTTTTTGCTTTAATTTCTTCCATGAGGCATTTTGTCATAAATAAAGTGGGATGACTTCAGTGTGTCAGAGCCATGAGAAGCACCTGTTCATGAATTACTTCTGGAGATGTCATACTAGACTAGTGTCATATTATAGCGCCTACTCTAATACTAGGGATAGTTAATAGAAAAAGATAATGGGAATTCTGAATTTGCTTTCAAAAAATTTAAACATTCAGTTTTATTTAAGTTTCAGCATTTGAATTTACTGGCTTCATAGTTGATCAAGACGAGCTTAAATTGCTGCAAAAGGTCACTGAAAGAATTCCTCTTGTATTTCTAAAATTACTACATTTATTATTTCCAGGTGAAAATACGGAGCTCCCAGAGTAAAATGTTCCCTTCCCTCCAGGAAGATGAAATACGAGTCTTCCAGGATGTGGTGGAAGGAGAGCTTACAAGGAGCAGTTTAATCTGGTGAGGCTCAGGCACTGAGAAGTTCTCTGAAGAGGCCAGCTCTCTTTGTTGGCTACAGTGAGGTAAAGGAAGGCTATAGTAATCATAGGAAGTACATCCGCCTCATGTGCCCACTGTAGTCTAACTAGGCAGGTTCCTTGCCCTCATCTTGTCATATCACCTAGCAGGGCAGGGCACTTCTTTGTGATTTGGTTTCCCATCTACAAAGAGAGGATACAAACATTAAAACATTCCAACGTTTCTGCTTTCTGACTCCAAAAGATTTGTATGATGCAACTGTGTTGCATTTGTATGATAAGGCTGCATGAAACCAGTTTATTTTGTAGTGTAGGAGATAAGTAAATCTTGTTTCAAAAAAATCTTTCTCTTCAGGATCTATATGTGATTTGAGAGAGTTAAGGCGAAAGAAAGAAAGGGATGGCCTGGAAGCTAGATAAAGCCCCTGGTTTAATCATATATCCATGCCCAGACATTTTTTTCTGTTTATTCATGAGTTTAGCGCAGGTCAATAAATTAATGTTTTAAAGGGGTAGTCCTCATTTAGCAAGGAGTAGATTCTGGTCTGTGGGTTATGTCAGAGCAAGAGCATAATGTGTATGTCAATAATTAATTTCCTGTGGATTTTTTTTATATGGAAAAGCAAAATATATTTATTCTTCAGTATTTATGCTGTAACAGAAGAGTTTCTGAGTATATTTACACTCTAAGCTATAAAGAAGGGAGCTTAAGGGTTAGGATTTAAAAAAAAGCAAAAACCAACATTGATATTCTGACTGCAGATTAAAGACACACAGTAACTAGAAATGTTAAATAATAAATGACTACTTCTAAGATCAGCTACTTCATAGCTAGACCAGAGCTTAAATCTCCTTGTTAAATACTTTAACAAGTAATAAACTTCAAGCACTGAAAATAATAGAAAATTAAAATCACAGGCATGGTCAAAACTGGTGTTTGTATTACTTTTTTAAAAAAGCCCTTCTTCTGTGAAGATTAAATAGGTTTAAATTTTAAGAATTTCTCATATATTTAATTATTTTTTTTTTCAGTACTAAAACAACAGTCTAAGTAGCTTTAAGTATTACTAAGTTATTGCTTTTAATAGTGGCTGTTTTTCAATTTTGTAGTAATTATGCACACTAATACAGTGGTACTTCAACAACAGAAATTTTCAGCAGAGGAGTAAGAAAACAATTATGGTTATTAATTTACCCATACTTTAAAAAGCGTGCTGCTTCTTTGCTCCTCTCAAATACTGGATTTTGTTATTTACATGGGAAGTTTTGTATCTTTTTCCATCTGTTTTTATGTCCAAAACCACAATTAGTTTGGGAGAATGCTTAGAAAAAGAAATTGGAAATAGCAATTGTTGGGGACAGAGTACTGCTCACAAGTCAAGGTAAAATGATTTATTATCCAACAGACCTGTTGTCTGTCCTTCAATCTGATCAGTCATCATACTCCACAAGTCTCTTGTCAGCTGGAAAGCACTGAGGAGTACAGTTCAACAATTGCTACACTATTTATCCAATGACAATGCAAAAAGTGATAAGGCATAGAATACATTTAAAATGTCATGCAAGCCTGAGGAATATCTGATGAATGATATAAAAAAGGAATCAACACTTGTCAAATGATAAAGTAGTTTGTTTTAGTCAGTGATAAGACTTGGGAATTTATGTTTGGAAAGGCTTCCAAGGAGGAAGAAAAGTCTATCTAGCAAATACTTGTACGCTTAAATTTGACCAGAATAACATAAAAAGTTGGGCTACTTCAGTGAATGGTGGTCCTCTAGGACTTCTTCACTGTGTGTTTATCATGGCTCTTTTGCCATTAGTAAGCAGCAAATTATTTCTCACACAGGTGATGGAAATCCCTGGGACTAGCCCTGTATGTGACAGCTCACTCATCTGAGACCTGCATGGCCCAGTAAGACCTCTGTACTGTTTAGTTTAACTCATGGAAGAAGGAATTCTTCAAAGAAATCAAAAAGAATGGCATAATATTTCACATTTTAAATTATTCTTTGTCTGTGCTTGGATTCCTTTTGCAGCCCCAGCGGGCTGACAGCTGTAACTGGGAATTTTTTGCTTAAAAAATATCAAGGTTTTGGGGGTTTTGTTTGTTTTGTTTTGATTTTTTAAACAATCTTTATTTGGATATAATTTTTCTATTGAATTATCTATAATTGGCATTAATATCAATTTTAATTTTAAAATTAAACAAGTTTCTTAGTAGTTGTACTGATTTTTTAAAACCAAGGAAAGAAAATATGATTTTTCCTAGCTTATACCTTACAGAAGGGAAAAAAAACCCTTTTCTTTGGTTATTTCTGCCTCTATACAGTGTTCTGGCTGTAAACAGTTGGTTGTCATAAATGTTTACTGGTATTGATTGAAAATTATTAATAGCAGTGTTTCTGTAGGTGGGTTTGGAGGGTGTTTTTTACAAAATATTTTACAAAAGGAAACATAAATGTCCCCCAAAGGAAGAAGGCAGTGTCCTTTAAAGGCTTTTAACACTGCCAAGGAGTTTAATATTAGAGCTAGAACCTTTTTATAATTAAAATTCCCAAAATAATAGAATGGGAAATAGATGAAAAATGTTTTTCTGAGATGAATCTGTTTGGCCACTGGGTGCCATCCTTGCTCCACTTTAAGGCTGATCACCCAGCAGTATTTCTGCTAAGCTGTAAAATCCTGAAATAGGTAATACCAGTGCAATTTCACACCGTTGTAATGTTTGTGTGTGTGCATGTAGTAGAATATGTTAGCAGTGCAGGCATGTGCCCTGCTTGGGTGAGTCACTCAGGAGCCTTGGGAGAAATATCTTCATGGGTTCAGCCATATTACATCCACAGTCTCAGATCTAGCTAGTTTTGGGGTTTTTTCGCATTCTTCCATCAGCTGGTAAGAATGGGGTTGTGCTGAGAGACTTGTTCCCTCACAGCAGTGTGCACTATTAACTCGGGCTATGGGATTATTTGAAGGAAAAAATTACATGGATGCGCACTTGTTTTCTAGATCAGTTCACATATGGGGTGTATGGGCCTGTGTCATCCAACCAAAACTGTATCTAGCATATATAAAAAAATATTTGTGATTACAGTGTTCTACAGGTTATTTATTATGCTGTTTTGTTGTCTGATTGGGGGTGGGATTCATCTATTGTTTCAGTCTCAAAAGTCTGTTTTAGCCTAGGCAAAATCCCAGGCAGAGTAAATGTAATTTCTAACAGATAAATTCTGTGAGTAGTTTTCCAGTTCTGCGTTTTCAGTCTTCCAAATTTAAAGTGTAAACACTTCAAATGTACAAGAAATGGACTTTATCAATTCTCTTTCTTGCTGCAACAGTATATAAAATGTGCAGCTTGTAGTCCAGGCAAAACCAGGAAACTGAATATTTTATGAGTTCATATCTGTGAAGTGTGCTTGTGCTTTGCAATAAGCTACACCCAGCTCTGAACACTCAGAAAAGACCAGAACATCAGAGCTTAGTGTTCCCAGCACCTTTGTGATCCCCTTGCTCATGGAGCATTCTGTTCAGTGTGCTTAATTGTAACTCAACTGACCTTGCTGCCATGCAGCACTGTGTGTTTTGTCCCAGGCATACCACAGGCCTATAGGCACACACAAAAAGAACCCCACCCCAAAACAACAAAAAGATGTTTCTATTTATGGGCTTCCTAAACACTACTGTCAAATTGATTCCAGGTACCTCCTTGTATTAGCAGCACTTTCTCCGAAGGAGATCTGTTGCTGTGGCTGTTGGCAAGGAAAGGTTATAAGTGGCATAATCGGAGCAATAGCAAAATCATGGCAAGTTGTGGCAAGACCTGGTCTGTGGGTAGCACCTGCCCCAGGGTCGCATGGTAGTGACCCGGGGAAGACACTGCTGAGCTGGGTGCTGTGTGGCACAGCAATGAGACCCAACAGTGTCCCATATCCAGCTCCTTGCTTGGTTCATTTCTCACTTGCCTGCACATTGACTGCCTCTCTGAGTCAGTGGTGACTGAGGTATTTGTGCCACCCACAGCTTTTGCCAGGCATGGACAATCCCCAGTGTCCCCAAAATGGAGTCACCAGAGAGACCACTGAGATTCATACTTCAGCTGATGCTGCGGCCCCTCTGCATCACTGTCTGAGCATAGGAAAATATGTTCTATTCAAAACATTGATTTGGCAGATGCAAGGTATCCAGGAGAAAAGGAACAGTTATAAGTCAAATATTGTAAGAGTATTTTCATAGATACCAGTTAATGTGTATTGTAAGCTATTAAGAAGCTTATGAATGACAAGAAGAGTATTTATGGCTGTGTTGCAGCCTTTCACTTCAAAATAGCAATAAATGAAAGTGTTGTTTAAAGAAAAATTATAAACCTAGTAAGATGTAGGTTGTAAGTAAAGAGCCAAATAAATAGAAGATTTAAGTGCCTATCATTTGTTTTTGTTGAAAGAGGGGGATCTGTAAATTTTATCTTTTGTCAGAAAATACAGGTGATTAGATTTGTGAGTTGTGCAGCTCTGTGGGTTGGGTGCACAGGCTTTGTCTGTGTGCTCTGTAGGATGAAAGGTGCTGTGGAGGATGTACATTCTGCAGTGGGGAGAAGTGCTGGGCTCTGTGTTCACAGTCTGCTCCACCTTGCACAGAATAACGCTTTTGGCTTCTTAAACTGTAGCAAGATGAAGCCCTGGTTTTTAGGAGAATGCACTTTTGGGCAGTCCGATTGCTTTTAGGGAGCGGTTGATGAATTCAGAATAGGATAAGTGGATTTATTTTAAGCCTGCAATCAGAACTTGTTGAAAACAAAGGAGAAAAAGACAAAGATAAAACATGTTTTAAGGATAATCACTGCAATGTTCTCTAGCTTTTCTGTAAATGTAAGTTGTAAGTTTAAAGGTGTTTTTAATATTATATATTGTCTCCCTGACAGTGCTGTGCTATAGCTGTCACTCTCGCAGATCTGAAATAAGACTTTCCCCCCAGTGGAACAGTAGCCCACTCATATATTTGCATAACTTTCACCACCAGTCACTGTATTGCCAGCCTGATTTGTTGCAGGTGCTCAAAAAGAAAGTTTTAGTGGCCAGCAGGGTCACTATTGCTATCTGTGCACTCCTGCAGCACTGCCACAGTGCCCTGTGGCTGCACATGCCTTGTGGTCCTGCAGAGCTCAGGTGCAGTGAGTGTTGCTGGTGTTACACTGGGATAGGAAAAAGTAATGCAATAGCACTGTATGTGCCACTGTGGCACAGGTAGGGCTTTCAGGGTTTACTGGTTCTTTTTTAGGTTTTTTGTAGTGTCTGTTCTTGGCAGCATCTTCACTTTTTCCTCTTTTTCATGCTCTTTCACACCATGTGTCCAACTGGACATAACTTAGGCTGTTTACCACCAAAAAAGCCAGTTTCATCCTGCGCCTTCACATCCTCTGTGAGAACCCTGACCCTGTTCCTTCCACCCTTAACCAGATTATTACTCTTCTGAGTCTTCAGGGAAGCAGTCAGTCTTCCCTCCCCTTCCTAGACAGTCTTCTTGAGGAAAAGGCTCCCTTGTACCCCTCTTCCCTCATCCTCCCAAATTTATAGCATGATGGGGTCAGTCTGCATTACCTATTCTGCTCTTCATGGGAGCAACAAATCTGACTTTCTGCCTACCAAAACTAAGTAAGGCTGTTGTGGGAAATGGCAGCCTGCGTGCCTGACACTTTTGTATCACGGAGAAATGCTTGCCCTAGGTTTGCTTCTTGTGTTTATTTAAAATTCTGGGACAGAGACTGAATAGACCCTTTTGTATGAGCTTCTCATCTGTACCGGTGGTCATAAAAAGTCGACAGTTGCTAGCCTGTAGTATGTGACACACTGGTTATTTCCTAATCACCATAAGCCAAGAGGACGTGAACACTCCCCTGCGCGCCTCGGGAGATCATTGTGTCGAATGTGCATGCCCTGTAAAACTCCAGTCCTAGGCTTCTGTGGTTATGGACTTTGGCCTTAAGAATAATAGATTCTCAGACCATTAATTGCTTTTATTTTATGTCTGTGTTCTTTTAAAATCAAAATTTCTTGTTCCTTTTATAGGCTGCCATATATTTTGTTTCTGTGCACTAGGGAACAAGTCTAACATCAAGAATCGGTTTTTAGCAACATAATTAATGTATTTTGAGTCCTTTCTACTATAGTTTGCAACAAAATTTTAAATGCAAGAATTTTATCTCTGAAATTTATTATTCCTTTTGATGGGTCCCAATTTCAGGAAGCGGCATGTCCATATGGGACTGATTGACTGATCAGAAACATTCAAAATATTTCCAGCTTTTTAGCTATAATTCTGGGCTTATCTTTGGAAATAGCATGCATAATACTGTAATGACATGTCTTCCCTAACCTTTTTAAAAATAAAATTATAAGCAAAAGTCCTTTACTCAGGCAAATATAGCTTCATACCAAAAGCAGAAAGTAAATACCATATTTTTGTCCTAAGCATGATAAAAAAAAAAAAATCTGAAATGCTATATTTGATAATGATATATAGCTTAATGGATACTTTTCTTGTTTTAATAGAAGAAGCAGAATAAATAGCTTTCTTAATGCCATGAAGTTTCTCCTTTAATTAAAGCAAATACCAGTATTCATACTAAGCAGTAGCTATGTTTGGTAAATGTTCAAACCAAATACAACATTTTGAAACAAGACTAAATGCAGCTTTCTTTGTTCCACGTTTCATGTCTAAATTACACGTTACACTGTTAATTTGCTGGTTGCAGATGAAGCAGTGTGCACCACATGCACGTGCTTCAGCTGCAGATTTTGAAGCTGGATGTAAAAGCAGCATTATTCTCATTTCAGAGCTGTAAAGCTTTAACTAAAGAAATTAATGACCTTTTCCAGCAGCGTAGGCTCAGACACCTACGGTGGGACTTTGGGCAGAGTTTAGGTATGGGGTTTTATAGTTGCAGCTCTTTGCCTATCTGCTGGGTTACTCTGAAGACTTTTAAAATACATAAATCCTGTTTCAGGGACTATTGATGTTTTTTGCATCTGAACAGTTGGTGGATAAAACATTCACAGACCCTGGCACAGAGAAACAGGGAGTCTGGTAGATCTGACAGTGGCAAAATGTGTTTACATGGCAGTGTGAGGTCTCCTTATGTCATGTTTTTGTCCAACTGCTTTCAGATGAGTCCACAGCCCCACTCCTTTCTCATTGCAGTCTCCAGCTGTGGTTGTTGTATCCCTTCATACAGTGACCTCATTCAGGGACCTGGAATCAGTGAAAGTTACTGAAGGACAAACAAAGTTGAGGGTAAAGTTTTTGCCCCGCTTGAGTGAGGGCATCAGACTGGCTTGTCTCAAGGGCTCTGTTCCAACCTAAATGATTCCCTGATTCTTGACTTAATTTCTGACGGCAGCAGCAATGCTACTGTGATATTCACATTAAAAAGTCATTAGAATCAAAATCCAGATGAGAATATGTGTGCATGCGTTAAGTCTCTACCACACCCATTCCCCTTTACTGTAAATATTATAAAACTCCCTTTAAATGGCATGATCCCACAGTTGGTCATTGGAAAAGAGGAGCTAACGCAGTATTGTGAAGGGCAGAGAGATGCCATCCACAGTCTGCAGAGATAGTTGGAGGCCTTTAAGAGCAGGGTTACTCTGAGCATTAAAACATCCCTAAGCTGAAACTTTTGATTCTTTCCCCTTTTGAAGAAGAAATGTGTCAAACTGGAACATAACGGGCTTTGGTCTTCCATGGCTATGAAGTGCAAAATTTGTCCACTACTGCTAATAACTGACTATAAAGATATGTTTTAAAAGATGCCTGTGTTACTGTAAAAGTTGGTTGGAGAAACCCTCTAAGACTCAATCTGGAGTTTTAGAAAGCAGCATTCTTTATTACAGTGCTGGGCACACACAAGAATCATTTCACAAAGGTGAGCGTACCCGATACTTGCTGACAGTAGCTATATATTTAGCATGCTCATGCATGTTCAAAGCTTTCCAGGAACTAATTATAATATTTGCATCCTAATTACGCATGCGCTTTCTTGCTGAGTGGGGGTCTTTGGTGATCATCAGTAGTCTTCCTCACTGTGTTTACTGAATGACCTCAGTGCTTGCACACACTTGCAGTTAGCAGTTGGTACGTCCTTGCTTCTGTTCTGTTCCAGTCTCGCTCCATGCTGGGCGCTGCTCTGCTATCTTGAAGGCTGGCATCCTTGGTCTAACTTACTCTCTCCTTAGTTATCAGTCCCATGATGTTCCTTCCCCCATCAGCTGGGCATTCCTTTCAATCTACATGTTAGTGAGTTAGAACAGATTGTTTTATTCTATTATGTTAAAGGCACACACACTATTGTTAGTTTAAGATTTAAGGCTACAAGTATAAGCAAATATTTTAGGGGCCTTTATTCAAGAAAAGAACCCTTTAGAAGTAAAAATATTTGCCATCAGAAAATACCATCTCCAAAGTGGCTTCATAGATTATTGAGAGATAAAAAAGTCATCACATTTAAACATTCCCCATTTTGATGCTTTCCGTGCAGTTTTAGATGATCAACCTTGCAGGTTTTTCAGTTCCTAATCTGAGAGAGGCTGTGAGTGAAGAGATACTTGGAAGGGTGGTCTTATTTTTTTGTGCATGTCATGTTGTCTGAAACTCATTTCACTATAGAGTACAAATGAGGCCAGATCCTGACCTGCTATTGAAATAGCATGTGTACTCCTGACTCAGTCAGTGCCTCTGGTTGTTAAGAGGTGTACCATATTGTTTTGCCAGTCTTCTGCTGCATCAGAACATATACTTCATGGAATATCTTTGTATGTGTTATATGTTTGAGTTTCTTGTTACTTGTTTTTTCTATCAGTCTGCAGTATTTTCTGATTAAAGAACCTTGCTAACCATCCATGTGTCATTGTCCACAGGGCTATATAAATGTGGTCTATGTTCAGTAGTGGAAGTTATTGTTACAGAATAGTCCTGATAGTGCATGGGGAAGAAGCTGTGCATACCAAATCACAAAATGTGATAATGTTTTCTTTTTTTTTTTTTTTTAACAAAGTCATACTAATATACTTATCAGTAGGTTTCAAAATGCTTTCCTCACATTATAAGCACTAATGTCTTATCCACACAGGTCTTGAAACTGAAGTACAGGCAGTTTAAGCTGACACAGCAAAGTAGGATTTCAGTTTTCTGTCTTAAGCTGGACTGCTTCCATTGTAGTCAATGTTTTACCAAGAATGCTTTTTAAAGAGCTCACCAGTTTCCTTACATCTGATTTTATCACATTATCAAATATAGATATAGAAAATTGTGGAAAAATATGCTATTAGAGGAATTAGTGCAAAGTCATTTAGTAAGCTTTCCCTTAAGTCAATCTGTGGAATGATATTTTTGTCCTGTGTTCTTAGTATCAAATGGGATCAAAAAATATTTTCATATATTGTGCAATACTGAATTAAGTTATTATAATCAGACCCTTAAGCTATAGGTATCTTTTGTTTAAGAAACTCCTTGAGCTGCTTATCAGTGTGTGACAATTTGTAAGAAATAAGGATGAAATAAGATTATGGCAAGATGAGACAAAATGTAATCACCAGCTTGAAATTTCCCTCTCTCCACCACTGACCGAGACTGTCTCATAACTAAACTCTGCTATAGCAGATTACTAAATATCCAAATTGCTATTTCATATTTGATGACATGATACAGTTTTTCCCTACATAAGGATTTATTTCTCTCTGACCATTTTTTATGCTGGCAGCATAAGCTGCATAAGAGCAGAAGTCTCCTCTTTTCAATGTGTTGATTGCAATTGCTTCTTTCAGTCCTTACAGTGAGAATGTTGTAAAATGCTCTGTATATATGTGTGTGTGTATTATACTGCATTTTTCTGGCATACGTTTACCCATTAACATATACTCTCTAGAAGAAAAGATGAGAATGAATAGTTATCCTTTTTGTTATCTAGTTCTATGCTAACAATATAAACAATTTTATACAACATATGTATTATACGTATTTCTGAAAGTGTGAAATAGTTGTGTTCAGCAGCACTAAGATCTAAGCATCAAATAGTAACTTTTATTTCAAGTATTTAGCCTTGCAAAGGTCCCATAAAACCTTGAATCTCTAGTTTCCAAAAGTTTTCCCTAGGCTTTGTTCATCCACAGCAGCCCAAATGGTCATTAATGACATATGGCCCTTTCACGGTGGCAGATGTAAAGTAAGGCTCAACCACTCACTCATCTCCTAGCTGTTCACATATACCAAGCAGGCTGTGAAGCAATGCACATGATAGCAAAGGGCAGTGAGGAAAGGAGAATCTGTCTCCAATCCTGAACTGAGTATGTAAGTGGTTTCCCTCCCTCCTGTATCTATCCTATCCCATCTCGTCCCATGCACATCTGAATATGGGGTCGCTACAGACCTTCTTCTTATGCTGTCATCCAGGGCATGACATCCTTTTTTTCAAGCTGCCTACAAGTGGTGATAGTTTCCCAGTCTGGTGACTCCTGTGTTTGTATTTTATTAGGCAAGACCAGTTCTCTTCCATGCATTAAGTCCCACTGGTGTTTGTGGCTCCTTTCAAGACAAGTTTTTGCTTTAGTACTAAGGGGTATGGAAACATGACAAGAGGAGGCATGTCCGGCTTTAATTTACCTTAAAAGCACAGAACAGTCATGTGAAGTTTTTTTAAGGATGAAGAGTGTTGAAATTGCTTGGTCTACAGGGAGAAGAGACTTCAGAGTGTAATGTTCTTAATTGTTTCTAGAAAGGGGAAATTGAACTTTAAAATGTTCAAAAGGAAGCACATCTTTTAAGTGATTTTAAATCACTGGGGGGCTTTAAAAAGTAATTTCACTCTAACTTGAATTTTAATTGTCTGCTCCTTTCTCTTACTGTCATGGTGTTTTCATCCCACCTGTTTTCCTGGAAGAGAGTGTTGTTATTACTGTTTATTTTAAGAAATCCCTGGAATTTGTCCTGCAGTGCAACAAAATTTCAGGGATGGATATGTTTTAATATTCTGTACTATGAATATTTTTTATATCTTTGCAATTAAAAAAATGAAGTTTTAATGACTTCTTTCCTATAAACCCTGGGCTGCTGCATTTCTAGCATAAGAAGCTGAGGACAGACAATGCCAGGTGCAGCCAGAATATTGCTGCAGCCCCACATCATATAATTTTTTTAACGTTATTCAAATTAGTCTCAACACTCATAATTCTGTTGTTTCCTTTATTGCTGTTGTAAAGCAAATGGTTCTTTTATACAAATGTTATCTTCTGGCTATTAATTCAGCAATTATTTTGGATGATGGCACTCCTGTTAAATTTAAGAACGTAAAACCTCATAAATATTTAAAAGTTTCAAACTGACACAGGAAGAAATTGTTTTTGACTTGCTTTGTTAATATCCTGTTGCTCAGTTCGTAATAGATTTGGGATATATTGTTATTTCTCCGCTGCTTGACAAAGGGAAAAACAATTGTAGATGAGCAACTCCCTCAAGTGTTCTCCGTGAATTGTAACAGACTGGTAAAAGTGTTTGCTTCCAGTAAAAAGCCAGGAAAATACCTGGTTTCTTTTAAGAGGGCAAAAAATGTAAAAAATTTAATTAGAGCCCACTTCAAAGTTAATGAAAATGCAGCAGTAAGTTTGTAAAGCTGCTTTCGATAAAACAAGTTCTAGTAGGTCTACTTAAAATCAGGTCCTTCTTTTTTAGCATCTTTGTTATTAAAACTTTCTAAGGACCAAAAAAGATTGACAAAGATGTTTTTTCCCTCAGAGACATTCTATGAAGAGCACATTTACTGTGCAAAGACTGTATTCATAGACTAAATATTAGCATGCTTCTTGAGTACCCCCAAAGCTCTGAAGAATAATTGAATGATAAAAAAGTCACAATTTTTGTAAGACTGCTGAAGGTCTGGACAGCATAATCCCTGGGCCAGGGTTCCTGTTTCACACCTAACCATGTTTTCTTTCTTTTTTTACCTCAGAAGTAAGTACATAGCTTCTCAGTCAGATCTTAAAGGGTGTTAAGGTGTCAGTCCTGTTGGGATCATCTAGAAGTATTTCAAATGTTTCAATATATCTTAAAAAAAAAAAAAGATGCTGAATTGATTCAACGGGGATAAGTACACTTGCAGACAAAGTAAGTATGCAGTTAACAGAGCTTACATCTCTGACTGCATGCTCCAGAGGTGGTTCAGCTGTGCCCTGGCATGACACTTGACTTAATGATTTGATGTATTTCCTATGTCCTTTAGCCTCACTGGTGTAATACTACAACTTTTTGTGGTATTGGAATGCTCTTACTGGGTGCTGATCGGAAAAGGCTTTTATTCTAGCTAGCAAATACTTTAACACCACCGTGTTAATACTATTTTATGCCAGGTTTGCACCAGTATAGTTAAACCAGCTTAATTTCTGCATGAAGTCATTATTGAGATGGCATTTTCCCTTTGG
Source organism: Psittacus erithacus (assembly GCA_009867235.2). Classification (NCBI taxonomy): domain Eukaryota; kingdom Metazoa; phylum Chordata; class Aves; order Psittaciformes; family Psittacidae; genus Psittacus; species Psittacus erithacus. The sequence continues at coordinate 47,712 of WYDI02028246.1, read as the reverse complement.
CCAGAAAAAGCATTTTATATATCAGTAACTTGGAGTTAGGATGCAATATTTCAAAACACAGGTTTTCAAAAAGGAAAAACTACATAAGGTGGTCACATAGAAGCTGTAACCGTGAAGGTGAACTTATAGTTGCATGAACAAATCGGTATTTTATGGAAGCGAGTAGCTGGATGTGCCACACCAGCTGAGTCCATGTGATTTTAACTAGTTCAGCATGGTCCAGCTCATCATCATGGTCAGCATCATCCAGCTCATCAGAGGCTGGATCCAGCCTCTTTGTGAAGTTTCTATCTGACCCATCACCTTCTCACTGTGGGAGACAAGGAACAGATGCTCCTTCAACAGATGCAGTCTCCTCCACCTGCCCTCTCTAGGGAGATGAGTGGCAACTCTGAAGAGGCGCAAGGAAGGGCAAACAAGCCCATGAGGTTTGTCAGCACCTCTGCCTGGCTCCTGCAGGTGCTGCCACTGGGCCAGCCACAACACATCTGTGTGCACAACTGTATTCATTAGCCAGTCCTGCTCACTCAGCTGAGGTTTTGTGTAGATGAAAAGCTCTTACAAACAGAACAAAAGTCTGCTGTTATATGGACAAAGCAAAATGTAAGGCTTTTGCTGTTGTTTATCAGCTTACTACATAATCAGCATATTGAAAATAAGTTTTGTTTTACTTTGAAAAGTATTTCTGCTAGATTTCTTGTATTACTCTGGTTTTTTGGTTCTACAGATATGTAGTAAGCAGTATAAAGCAAAGGGCACTTTATGCTTATGAATGTAAAGACATTTGGATGAAGAAATTCTGCAGAGCAGTATATTTGCTTTGCATTTCTGAATGGTAGCAATTAAAATTCCCAGCTGCTGGCTGTCCAGATGTTTCTTGCATTACAGCATTGTAATTTGCATTGAAATATATTGCATTACTGCGGTAGCTATAAAGTGGTCAGCTCTCACAGTCTAAATGCTATATACGGGCCCAAGTTGAGATGGTGAGCACATTTCCTGCTCACACTAGGTTCTTCTCCTTCCCACTGTTTCTCCACTCGTTAGCTTGATGTGTTCGTATTTCTCTGATGAAGACTTTTGTTGCTCAGCATTCAAATCAAGCAGAGGATGTATTGGCAGGTCAGAACTGATGTATGGATGGTTTTAAGAGTGACACAAAAAACAACCCCAAGTTTTGAATCAGAAGTTTCTCTTTCCCTTTGGCTTTTCCAGGCAGCAAACATCCCTCTGGTGTCAGAGCTTGGCATTGATGACATTCATTTTGATGACTTCTCACTGGATGTGGATGCCATGATTACTGCAGCCCTGCGGATGTTCATGGAACTTGGAATGGTTCAGAAATTTAAAATTGACTACGAGGTAACCATCTGCGCTGCAGAGAGATCTGCTGCTTTTGTCTTGGCACTGCTCTGTCCATATGTACACGTTTAGTAACCCTGATACAATTTGTACTTTTCATTTCAGACGCTGTGTAGGTGGCTTTTGACGGTTAGGAAGAATTATCGAATGGTTTTGTATCACAACTGGAGGCATGCCTTCAACGTCTGCCAGCTAATGTTTGCCATGTTAACTGTGAGTATCCAGCTACAGACTCAATCCCATAGGAGCTTTTACTGCCACATTGCTTTACCTGTCTACACATTTTCCAGCATTTGATTTCTTTTCTAGTTGTTATGATACTCATTCATTTCCAATAGAAGTGCACATGGAAGCTATTCAACTGAAGGCAGCACATACTTGGCAAAACCTTACAGTGTTTTAGTGACAGTGATACCACAATCACATTAAAGTGACTGAAAACAGATGGCAGTCTTGGAGTGAGCTTGTTATTATAGATCTTGATCTTACAAAAATGTTTTACTTTTGGAAGTCTTTGATTTGACATTTATTTCAGACTTTTAAATTGGGAAGTACAAAACCAAAGAAGATTAGAATCTCAGAAGTATTTACTATGTTTATATTTATTACTTTCCTATACAGCTTCATCTAAATAATTTTAGAACATATTGCTTTAAAGCATTTTAAAATTATCTTCCAACAGAGTGATCTAAGTGAATCTTGTATCTCTGTCAGACACTGTAACATTTCTGGGTTCAATTAACATGTATCTCCATCAGTACCTGTAACTCCTTTCAACACGCAAGTAAATTCTGATGCAAGTACCACCACTCTTACTTGCTCTTTCTTCCCTACCCCACAGCAGCCTTGCTGCAATAAATAACCCATGTTTGGCTAATTAGTTCTTGCAAATTTGTTGCTATAAACCTCAGTGGTCCTGGATGTTTAATACTCTGGTTAATATGGCAAAAGAGAAGCAGCATGTCTATGTGCACGCAACGCTTACTGCTGTACTTGACATTTTGGGTTTGCCTTATCTCCAGTTAAAAATAAGAATTCAAGCTTTTCCATTTTTTCTTCATGTTCAGTCTTAATGGCCAGAGTCATCTATTGTGAACCTTAAAGTGATCATGTTAATAGCATTTGTGCAAGTATTTATTTATCTGGAATATCTTGTGCTTCTTCCCTAATTTTTATGTTCTTGTTGCTGGCTGGTCTCTGTGGCATAGTTAGCATTTGGACCCTGTCTGCAGCAGTGGAAATCCCACAGCCTGTGCCATTCACAGCATGCATCAGCGCTGGTGTTACATGGACTTGAGATAGTCCATGGTTTGTTTCCTGCTCACAGAGCATGGGTTCCCAGCTGTCCTCCTCCATTTGGCATATCTCTGTGGCAGAACTTTTTGTGTCAGGCAAGGGGAAAAAAAAGAGTATGATGCAAGTAGATGTGGGCTAGTGCTCGGTCCATCTATATGGGTTTGTTTCTGTGCGCATTTATGGAGGGGTAACAAGGTTTTATCACACAGCACGAGTCAAAGGAAATCGAGGTGTTCAACAAGAGAGAAAGGTTGAACAACTTCTGGGTGCGAGGCTGCTCAGCTGACCAGAATTGATGTCGTTTCAGCAGACACTTTCGGACGGTCTCCAATGAAATCTTGTGCTAATATGTGGGCATCGGCCGTTTTTATAAACTTGACATGCTTTTTTCTTTTCAGTTATAGAAAAATGAAAAGCTTTTTACTCAGACGAGCAAGGGCAAAGTCAGGCAGCATCATTCACCTGGGAATTACATTAGTTTCTGCCAAATGCTGCCGCAGGGTGAGGAGCCCTCAAGCCTCACCCGTGAGGACCTCTAGGTGGAGCTCCGAGGCCACGTTTTGGGCAAGCCGTTCTTCAGTGGGAAACGCGCTCTCCCACTAGGTATCTCCATCTCAGGTAGCTGTGACTACACCGGCAGCCAGCAGCAAGAAAGCCCATCCCTGCTGCTCCAGCAGCCACCAGCAAAAGCCTGCGAGGTATCAGCCATAAACTGTGGTTCTCAAAGCATAATTTCAGGATTCTTTTAGCAGTTGGCACAGGGATGTAACTGTCTGTGGTAGGTGATCTAGCATTTTCAAGCCAAGCTCATTTTATTTCACATGCTTCTGGTAATAAACTGAATGAGCAATTCCATGTGCAGGGCTTGGCTGCATGTGCCCATGGCATTGGACTCACCATGTATCCCACCCAACTCTGCTGTGACTCTGGCTGAGAACAGAGTAAGCTCAGTGTATGGCCTTGCTTGCACTTTTGTCCCTTCTAGAGGTAGGAAGACTCATCTTGTCAAAAAAACAGACACAAAAGAGGGAGTCAAGAGATTAGTAATGGCATAAGGCTTGCTCTTGCTGCAGTTGTCTTGGAGGAACCATACGAGTTAGTATGTGCCTTGTTTTTTCACTTACAAAAAGGGGAAAATTCTCTGACCCTCGGAGAGGGGCTCTGATGATCAAGAAGGCAGTGTTCTGTGCAGTTGTTGCACCCTATTCCTGATTTCTCTACAACAGTCAGCATATTGCCTGCACCACAAATAGAAGCCAATAGGTCTATTTTAGGGCATGGCCCCACCTGCTCCCACTGAATGCAGAAGGAAAATTCAGCTGGGTTGAAAAGCCAAACAACAGAAACCAAACAAAGCTTAAACCAGTTGTTTCGCACCTGGGTCAGCCTTCTGCATATCTACGGTATGTTCCTGTTTATCAAAGTATGTATTTTCTCTCTCTGGTTAGAGACTGAGCAGTTATAAGCCCAGTCCTGCAAGCTATACTTCTGTATTTCAGACTTGCCCAAATATTCTGAAGACAAGGACTGAAGCAAGACTGTTCCTGCAAGTTAAGGACATCACATGAGATTAAAGAGCAGGATCAATCCCAGGCTTAATTATGAATGCCTTTGCCTAACACAGTTCACATTGACACTTGTTTCAAAAAGTAAAAATGAACAAGTAAGCAATAACAAAATTAAAATCCCATCTGGTGTGCTAATAACAAAACATATAAATGTGGGGCAAGGTATAATGAATGCAATTCATTTCCTCACATGAAAGAATGACCTCTATAACTCACTGGAGACTCTGCCACTCATGAGTTATGGGTCATTCCTTTTCTGGTGAAAGTGAATTTTACTGCACAATCATCTATAGCCATGTATTTTTTCTCTGTGTGTAAATTCAAAACATAAGGAAACGTAATCTTGTATTTTCTTACATTACGTTCAAAGCAGACATCCCCTTACCGTAACATTGTTTTAAATTAAATGGGTTTTTTATTAAGTGAAATATGCATATTTCTCTCATAGATTCAGTAACAAGAGTTTTGCTTAAATAAAATGTTGCATTTATTTTTGAGATATTGCTACTGTTAATAAATTTCTTAATCAGCTTTCCTGTATTTGCAGTACAGGTTGAATGCTTGAGTTTAATCAAAGCTTGCACTATTCTAAAGAATATTTGTTACACCATCAATTTTATGTTTTAAAACTTCTATTTTAAGTTGTTTTAACTTAGCTGTGAAAATTTCTCTAGATTGAAACCTGACACATGGCACAATGTCAGTTACGGTTAATCCTTTTTTAAAAAATAGACCATGATTATTAATTGTTACACAAGAGCAATATTTAAAAAGTAAAAAGAGAAAACTTTCCTTCTTAGGCAATTTCCTCTGCCTGGGTAGCTGTTACTGAAACTAAAAAAAGCAATGCCGCTAGTAATCAAGAGAATCTCTTAACATTCAAGTTACTTTGTATACCAGTGGATTCTGCATGAAAGAAATCATTTTTCCTTATATTTGACCATCTTTTCTGACATGTAAGCTTTCAGCACAACTGTGAAGCTTTTGTAACAAGTTCTGCACTTCCTCAATTCCCACTGAAATGAATTCCTGAGCATCTGGGGGAGCTTGGCTCCCTGTACTGCCTAAATATTAACTATAGCCACATTTCAGACTGTAAAACAGAGGCTATTTGGATTTGGATGTGCATTTATTTAAGTAGAATTGGTGGCCTTCACGGTGAACAGAATAGTTTTCACATGGTATTGCAGCAATTGACTGGCATTTCTGAGTGGGCTGTAAGTTCTACCAGGTACGGACATCAAGCCCCACCAATCTTCACCATCTTTGTATCACCTTCTTCTTGCCAGCGAGTGAAATTATGCTCCATTGAAAATCAATGGCATTCAAGATTTCTTAAGTACTATTAGTGTTCTGCCTTGGTTTGGTCCAACATAAATCTATTTTATATTTATTTTATACAATTTCCTCTCATACTAACTAGATTGTGTGGCTAGTTGAGGAGTATCATTGGAGAATGGCACTGTGAAGACAAGTGTTACGATTTTCCAACTCAGCCAGTTATTTTTGCAGGCAATATGTCCTTATGCTTCAGAAGAGTTGAAGAACCAGCTGTTTTGATGGTTAGATGTGCAGCACCAACGAGGTGTTGTCCCACTCAGGCTCCAGCACCTCCTCCAGGCAAGATCTGTTCAGGATGCTTGAGGTTAGCAATAACAGTAGTGCTGCTTTTCTAGCATGGGGCAGTGCAGGCAGGAAAACTGCTGTGGCAAGTGTCCACATGGAGAAGTATAGCGGCAAAAAATGTTTGTAAGATGAGCCTCCCCCTTCACACGGTCATATCTGGTCTGAGCTGCTCATGGGAAATTTCAGTTCATCAGTTTTCAAAATTCTCTCCCAAATTCAAGTAGGTATCTGCAGCAGAAATATGCCAGATTTCCTGTTTTGAATCGTGTTGCTTCATTTCGTATGTCCCAGATAAAAATCTCTTAATAGTTTGTAACGGTTCCATAGAGCATATTTTAGCTGGCTTCCTTTATAGGTCTTTTGATTTAACATCTTGACTATCTGTGACACAAGGGATTGACCAGGATGGTCACCTCATGGTGGAAAATATCTGTCTAACTACTTCTCTGAACAATAATTTCAAAATGAAATAAATTTTGGTTTTTATTTCTCTGATAGGAAATTCCAGTTCCTGTCTTAGTGTGCAGTTATTGGTGTTTGTCTTCAGCTCTTTTTGCCTTTAGTGACTTCTGGGTAGTAGAGAAATGGCGTGCTGGAATGCAACAGAGAGATAATAACAGATCACTCCAAGGACGTTATCTGTTCTGCTAACTGTCTAACATACAGCAGGGAATATAATATGACAATAAAGCATTTATCTTCTCCTTACTGAAACATTCATGGTATCAAAACAAAGTTGACTGTTGCTCGATGGTCTAACATTACTTATTGCTTTCGATACTGATAGTTACAGCTGCTATTTTTTTTTCTACCCTCAGACCGCAGGATTTCAGGAGATTCTAACTGAAATTGAAATTCTAGCTTTGATTGTGGGATGCTTATGTCATGACCTTGACCACAGGGGAACCAACAATGCCTTCCAAGCCAAGTAAGTTTTCTAATTCTTATTACTTTAATTTGGTTTTCTTCCACAGAAGAGCAAAAAGTGACCAGGATAAAGAATGAAGCATTAATTTCAAGTTTCCTAGGCCAAGGCTAGCTATTCTTATTCTTGTATGTAGTGAGGGACTATCCATCTTTATCATTCTCTGTTCTTTTGGGTAATTGCTGGTTTGTCCTTTATATTAGGCTGTTGAAGTGATACTGTGTATTGAAATGTGGTGCCAAAGCTTGATGTTCTCTTCAGACTGGTTGGAATGCTTGATGTTAAGCAAAAGCTGTTCAACTATTAAGAAGAAAATATGTGAAACTGAAATAATGCTTTCACAAAAAAAAACCCCTTTCACACTAGTGTAGGCAAGCAGACATAAATTCCTAGCTCTGACACATTATCATCCACAGCAGGTGCCTGGAGCAGTTGTCTCACCACATACCCTTCAGTTGTGCAGCACACTGTGTCCCTGGCCCATAGAAATGCCTCCTCCCTGGCCTGTCCCACACGCCAGAGCACGCAGAGCCTGTTCAGAGACATCCTGCAATGGGCAGGGGGAGCTGGGCACAAGAACATGAATCTGGATCTCAAAGGCAGATTCTTTCCTATGTGGAATCTTACTCTCCAGGCTGTTTTCAATTCTAAAAATGAATTTTATTCAAAGTGCTTATGACCTGATTCACCAGCTGTGACTTGAATATATTTTTACTGTCCAGTCTGCTGCTCTCAGCTACAGTGAGGTGGAAGCAGGCTGTGGAAATTTTGAGGGTACTTCTTACAGTGGTGGTAAGGGAACTCCCTTAACTAAGGTCAAATTCTTTCCAAAATCCATATTCCCTGAGAAACAGGGAGAGACAACAACATTCCCCAACAACATCCTGGCTGAGCTGTGAAATAAATCTATCAGACACAGTGACTCCTCCAAATCCCATGTTGTTTTCTTGGCTTCCCAGGTCCTCTACAGCCAGAATAGAAACTTTTAGGCTCTCTTGTCCTGCAGATCCAGTCATGTATTTTCAGCTTTGTGTGTTCTGCATTACTGCTAATCCTCAGTGTGATAGGAGAAGTGGCCAAATGGTGTCTGAAGACACTTGAAAGGCAGGGTGATGTTGCATTAGCCTGTTTTGTCCTACCTTTTGCAGAAATACTCTGCTGCACTGTGTGTATGCATGGGCTGCTGCATTTCTGGGGGCAAGTTGCCTCAGTGAACATCACTCAAACTGATGTTTCTGATATTCACTAAGCTGCCATTTCCTGAGCTGTTGGTGTTGCTGTACAGTCTCAATGAAACAATGACACTGTCTGGATCTTCAATCACCATAGCAAGGAAAATCAATTGCAGTGCTCAAAAGACAGAGCTTATGGTGCAAAGGTTACCAAGCACTGCTAGATGCCTTTCTGCAGCTGAGTCTTGAAGAGAATCAAAAAGGACGAGACAAATAGGAAGGAAGCTTAGCTGATTGATGTTTATGTTCCTAATTTAAAAAACCCAAGACCAAAGATTTACATCCTGACTGTTTTAGGCTCTGATTAAGTTAACCACTTCTCCACTGTAACATTACACAACAATCTCTTTTGTATAGAGGGGTGGCTGAGTTAAAGACAGAGGTTTTGGCACTAGACTGCTATCACTTGCACTTCTTGTTTGACAGCAGAGTACAAGGAGGAGGCCACCATTTTACAACTCCATAAAGAAATTGCCGAAGACATTTAACAAAAGACAAACATTACCACACATGCATAAAACATCCCTGAAAACAGAAGCTGTAGTTTTCATAACAGCAGCTATGATTTATACCTCTAACCTGACATAAATTTAAGCATCACATTTTCTTATTTTATCTTTAGTGTTCAATACTGCTGTTCTGTGTGATGAAGGTTCAAGAGGTATATGATGGAGGCAGTATCACAGTTGTCTGAAATGGCTCTGTTATATATTTCAACACTATGTTCTCGAGGGATGATGTTTCCGGGACATCCTTCTTTCTAATATAGCTGCTTCTGATAATTAGATATCAATATGGTGCAATTTTATAGTACATGCTCCTGGGGAGCCTCTTTCTGTTTGTCTCTAGTGTAATAATCTCTTATTCTCATTTCTGTGGACAGAAAACCCATGTTGTTGCTTTAGATCCCACAGGTGAAGTCATGGTGAACAGTAACTATTCTGACGATCCAATCCCATTCCCTGCACCTCCTAATGATTCACAATTTTATAATTGTATTCTATAGATTTTTTGTTCTTCAAACTTAGAAAACCCACCTGCTGTGTGCATTCTGAAGCTAATTTTGGTTTAGACAATAAACATGATGAGAAAATACATTCCAAAAGATGCTAAACTTTACTTTCATATTCACTGTTCTCACCTGTGGGTTTCTGCTTACCTTTGTATTTTTTAAGTGCATGATTTTACATGCAGACAGAACCTCACTGCATTTGCAGTTGATTTTTTATTGCTGTGTTTTGGCTTTTCTTAAGAGTTTGTAATCACTTATTGTAAGCCATTGTGTTTATATCTATGTATTAATATCTATTAAGAATTGCTAGTAGCAAAACAGCCACTCCCCGCTCAGGGATGTTACTGTTCATCTTTAATGCACAGTGGTGTGCCTGTACTGCTGCATTGCTGAGACACTTTGAAAGTTACGTTACAAAATTTCATTCATTAGTTCCAGGAAAATCTTTAGTCAGCTGATAATATTTAGTGAAGTCTGCAACATAAATGCTTTGTCTTTAAATTACTATTTTGATCTTGTCAACTCTCTTAAGTGTGGTTGTTGAAATGGAGAGGGAGTGTATAGCTGTGTGCTTTTCTTACTAAACTGTCTCTGAAATCTGCTTTGTAAGCAGACGTGCAGTATTTGTTGACTCCCCATGTTCTCTTTCAGGAGTGGATCAGCCTTAGCTCAGCTCTATGGCACCTCTGCTACCTTGGAACACCACCACTTCAATCATGCTGTCATGATTCTCCAAAGTGAGGTACAAAAGCATTACTATTAATTTCACTGTAAGCTGTTGGGCAGTTTCAGATGGAGAAAGGAAATACCACACACAGTACCTTTTTAATGCCCTTTCCTTGAAGAATTATTTATTGGTTACCACAAAGGTCACAACTAGCACAAAATTAAACAACTACAAATGCTGATCATAGAGCCCAGAGATTATATTTGTCTCAATCAGCTAGGAGTGAGGCGAACATACCCTAATCATATGGCCAGCTTTTCTCAGCCTTCTTACATATACCCTGCTCAATGGTTTATAGGGAGGTGAAACAAGCTCTTATGTTTCCACACAGGTCTTGTATTCAGAGTGTCACAGCCATCCTTGGCTGGACAAACTTAATTTATTTGACAGTCTTTCTGTAATCAGTAATTTCATGATGGTTTTACATAATTAGTTATTTAGGAAAAAATATCAGTAATATCATGCTGTCTAAAGTACACTAGTTGTTTTGCAGGTAGATGTAAAGACATAGTTCTTGCTTAGAGTATCTTACATGTAACAGCATGCAGCATGCACTACCCCACAGATGAAGTAAGAAGAGAAGGATGCGTTTTCTGCTTTTACACAGATAGCTTGTTACAAAATGCATCCAGTGTATATAAAACCAACAATGTTATGCATGCACCACACTTGGAGACCATATGCTGCTCTGCAGTAACTTTTGAAGAGCATCTGGAAATGTCCCATGGTCACAAGTGGAGACAGGGTGATGGCTTTCCCTCTGTGTACAGTGCCACAGAGATTAGCCATGGGACTGTGGCTTTTTCTAGATGTTATATTTAAAAAGTAGACATAGGAAAGGGGAGGACTGGCATGAGATCTAAACATCTCAATCTGCTCAGCCTAGACTAGCTTGTCTAAAAGGTGATCCCAGGAATTAAATGGTTCCTTACACTACCAGGGACGGGCATAAGAAAAAGCAGCATTTGAAAGTTAAACAGTCTGGTTTAGAATAGGAAAAAAGGTTTGTTTTGTTTTTCTAAACCAATGAGACTGTCCAGTCCCTGGAACAAGCTTTCCTGGGAAACAGTGATTTCTCTGGTTCCTGAAATCTGCATTGTACCTGAATATCTCTCTGAAAACCGGCTCAAGTCTGAAGACAGATGCAAGTCAAATACAAGTCCTCCCCTTCGACCATTCAGTCCTCACCAGCTCCTCATTTCTAGACCAGAAAATTAAACCTACGTGTATTTTAATCCAATAGGTTCTGTTTGCTAATGGAACACTGCACTTCTTAGTTTGGATTCTATAATCTACTTAAAGATGCACCAAGATTCACTTAGAAATTCACTAGCTGAGCAGTCGGTCTCCTCTCTCAAATAAACTGAAATTAATTTATATCCTATTCACTAATAAATAAGCTTTAGATTCTGAAATCCTTCTCAGTATTCAGATGAAAAGAAATAATAATTTCATTGTCTCAGTGAAGACCATCTTTTATGAATGGCAAAATACTTTTTTAGTCCGAACACTACCTATCTATTAAAAAATACCATCTCTACCTCCAGACCTTATCTTGACTACGTCCTCAGATTATCACAGTTACAGCAATTCTGCTGCTGGAAAATTCCTGGTTTTAAGGGTATTTTAATCTTCCTAAGCAGTAGGTGGCAGTGCATACTGAATGCGTGCATTACAGTGCTAAATACCACCAAAATAAAACTCTGTTTAGCAAGAACCTCATTGTTTCTACATGTGATTGGGGAAAAAAAGAAAGGGTAGTGCTTTTATTTAAGTGCATTTAGTTACCTGTGACTAATGTCACAAAGATCACTTCTTAAGCTTGCTTACATTTAGAATTTTCCATTAAATTTGTTTATTTTCTCTAGGATTTATAAATTATAGGATCTCTGTCCCTCTCAGTTTTCAGAAATTCAGTTACAAATGGACCTTCCTGCTCTCAAATACCAATATTAAATAATTTGTTTCATTCTGGCCTCAGAGCACCTTTCAAATTCTTAATCCATGATCCCTTAAAAAGTAGCCTATTTGGCCTACAAAGGGCATTTAAACTGCATAAAGTTGTGGGGTTTTAGCCTGCATAGGCAATGCTTGTATAGACTGTAAGACAACACAGTAATGGGCAGAGTGAGCAAATGGACTGTTTTGAATGAAAAACTGATTTAATATCTTTGACTGCTCTAATAGCAGTTTGTGTGCCTGCAAGCAGCAGCACAGGTAAATCTATTAGGAGCACAACTCAATAGCTGCAAGGCATTGCTCCCCAAAATACTTAATAAGAGAAAAGATTGAGATGTGTCCATACTTTTTCCTCATAAACTGAATCTATGCAGGCTCAGAGCAAAGAGTAAATCTTTCCTCAAGAGGCTATAATTTCAGCAGAGTTTAGAAAAACAGTCCAGGCACTTGATTACAATTGTCAACTCTTCCACCCCAATGTAATCTCAGCAGCATTAACATTATTATTTTGTCATAGTTTTGCCATGAATCAGAAAAGGCCTCTGTAAGAGGGAAACAGTAGACTAAAGAGTTAGAAAGCCTTTTAAAAACCTGTATTGATTGCTAGCACTTTACCTCTTTTATCTCTTTCATTATAGGGTCACAACATCTTTGCTAACTTGTCCTCTAAGGACTACAGTGACCTTATGCAGCTTCTAAAGCAATCGATATTGGCAACAGACCTCACTCTGTATTTTGAGTAAGTATTGGCATTTCTCGTATTTGACGAATGAAAATTCAAAGAACTTACTCTAATGACCTATTAAATACCAATAAGGGTATATAATATAAGAAATCAGCGTTTCAGTCTGTGGTTGAATAGATTTACTGTAATACTTAGTATATCTTGTGCACTTGAGATATTTGTATTAGCCTAAGTAAGTTTTGCTTTTATGTGTAACATGACTGTATCAACAAAAAGCAAGTGAAATTCTAGACTTTTACTTTAAGCCAGTTACAGCTCCGTCCTGTAATTCTTCTATCCCTTCTATGATAATTTCTTAAGGTATGTATAAAAACAATAACGTATTTTAATTCTTTTCCACTATTTCTGTTTCTAAACATGTGTGCTAAGAAATACTGAATTTAGTTACAGACCCAGTTGCAGAGGTAATGAAAGCATACACGTTGCTGCTTTGAAGACAAATTATGTCAATTTGCATTACATGAGAATAGGTCTTTAAAAGCTTAACTCAAGAGACTCTTTCATCCAGTTTTCTTCCTTTTCCTTGTTTACAAATCAAATCTGGAAGTAGACTTCAAATTGGTGCTATTTGATGCTTTTCAAATGCTGTTAATTATTACCAAGTTCTCTCCAGTAAGTATGTGTGTGACTGTGCATGTAATCAGAAGAATCACGGTATCACCGTCACACTGGACTTTGACATCCCCCTCTGGCACAGCCAGGCTGACTTACAGGGAGAAGTGCTGCTGGATGCACAGTTTCTGCATACTACCTTCCTAGTCTTGACAATAATTCATCATTAGGATTTTTTTGTTTGATGTCCATTAGTGTCCTCTCCTATAGAGTGCTGGTAACATTTAGTAATGTTTTCCTTTGGGTGGTATACCTGGATTTGGTCCCTCCATTCTGCTCATGGTTGATACCAAACCAAGTTTCCAGAAAACTTCAAGTAAAGTCTTTGCCTTGAGATCGTTCAACTATCTATGTCAACATTGTGTCTTTAACTGTTAATTGTAAAAATACTAAGTGAGATGCTGCAATGTTTGCCTTGTCTTTTTTTCCTCAGTATTCGGTTACTGTGCCAAGGGCTGTTTCTAAACAGTACTGGCAGTAGACATGCTGATGTTCTTTGTTTCCTGTAGCTGTTGTCAGAAAAGTTGTATTAAGAAAGGCTTTTAGTGAATAGTTTTATTATAAATAACTTCTAAACATTAGTCTATGAAGAAATTTCTGCTTGCTGACAGGGAAATCCTGAGTAGAACTAATAACCCCTTTTAAGCATACTCTTTTTGAAGCTGTATGTTAGGATTGCTTGTTAGCTGGGTGGCTGGTATGACAGGGGAATTTGCTGACAGCTTGAAGTGAGATACGGCGACCACAAGGATATGTCAGTATGGGTTTTCCTGTTTCACCACAAGTAACAAGTGCTGCAGAAATTTTTTGTGCTGTCAAGGAAGAGATGAGTGGCAGGGGCTAAGAGGGTGACTGCCCTGGCACAGCCCCATATGTTCCCCCTGCCCAAGATCCTGCAGCCCCTGGAAGACCCAGAGAGGGCCCATGGCAGAGTCCTGGGATGGAACCCAGTGCAGACCCTGATGTGACGAAACTCTCTTCCCTGCCTGCCTTAAGTTGAAAAACTCCATGGCCAAGTTGTCTTTCCAGTTTTAAATTAGGGAAATGATGTCCAAAAAGGAACATCAGGTGAATTTCACGGTTATTTTTCTTTGCTTGCGTAATTGATTTTTATGTGCTACATGGATCAGAAAACTTTTAGCAAATGAGTCCTCTTTTCTCAGAAGTCTGCAAATGAGTTATCTTTTCCTCTAGTGTTATTATGATTCATTAATCTGGTAGTTGTTATGCTACTTTACTTCCAAAAGTGCCTGAAAATCACTCCCTGGAAACAATGATTTACAATCCTTAATGCCTCCCTATGCGAACAGATGTTTCCGCACAAGTACCTACCTTGATTTTTCAGTTTGCTGCATCTTCAGTATTCTTGTAGAGGAGGAAATTCTCATATTGGTATTCTTAGAATACCTAAACCTAATGATAGCAGACTCCAGCTTGTTAAACAGGAACAGAACTCCAGGCAGACCAAAGCTTTAGAACCTTCTCAAGACACTACTTTTCTACAAACAAACACAAAGATGATTTTCAGTGAAATGCCAGATGGAAAATATACTTGATTTTAATACATAATTCCAGATAATGATACTTGCAGATAGTACAGCAAGCAAAAGCATGGAACCAAAATGAAGTTTATGGAAATTCACTCAAATGATGTCTTGAGCCACTGGGCTGTAGAGCAACTGGATTTGCTATGTATAGCAAGACAACTTTCCCTTCCAGGCAAAATCCAGCCAGAGTCAATGTTACTCAAAGGCATTACAAAATTGTTATAATTCTGTTTATTTCTGAAATCCTGGCATATTATGTTTGTTTAATAATAGCAAACCTCTTCATTTTGGATACCATGCATAAGCAACCAGTAGGAACACAAAATTGTTTCCTTGTACCATGGCTGCTTTCCTCAGGATAACTCCTTCCTACACTGGAAATTCTCTGTAGAACTGGACTACTCCTCCTGCATTCATTTAAATGAATTTCAAAGAAAATTCTTATTTTAAAGTTTTTAGCCTAACATAAGGCCTTGCGATTCACATTTTCAGTTACTGTTTATGGATCTATTTCAAATGTGAATGTTTGAGGTTTCTGAGATGTCACCTTCCTGAGCTTTTAGCTTTAAGCATTCTTACCTGGTTTTTGTCCATTTAATATATGAATTACCCAGAACATCTAATACTTCAAAATTAAATCATTACCAAATTTTGCATTGTTAGACTGGGCACTGAAATACAGGATGGAAAAGTCCACTGCTTGCTGTCTTAAGAGAATCTAGTTGTTGATGATCTGGTCAGGATTAGGCTGGTTTTAGGTTTATGTGCCAACTGCTCTTGGCCATTAAGATTGTCATTGTTGCAGCAGTTATTTCCACTGGAGCCATGATGCTATGACTTTGTGTCACAGAACTGAATTTTGTTTTCTGCATGTGTGGCTTTGCATTGTCCCAGCAGATTTTGTAATGTGAAACTCCTGTATCGTATTTCATGAGGGATTAGATATCATTATGTAGTCCTTATATCTCTCTGCTCTAGCTGCTGTTATGAAATCCATTATAGAAAGGCCGTATAGTAGCAGTGACTGGTGGTGATGCAATGTATGACAGTCAGGAACCACAATAATGGAACATATCCCACATAAAATACTGTCCATGGAGTAAGGGCAATGTCCCTGGCAGTGTGAATCTTATCTGGTATAAAACCTCTGCTGGCTGCTGTGAGACTGCTTTCAATAATCATTGCTCAAAATAATGAAGTAAATGGAGAAAATAAATACAAGACTCTGCAAACTCTCTCTTGTTGGGGAATGGAACTACATTTCCAATTAAGTCTCCTATGAGATAGGGCACTGAACTGTTACTCAGAACACAGGTATTTGCTTTCCAGCTTTGATGCTAATATGTTGTGTTACTCCGGGCAAGTTTTTCCCTATTTTTGTACTTCAAGTTCTGCTATATCTGGGGCAGGATCTGTTTCATATTGTAGTCATGCTGCATGCAGTAAGAGCTGCTCAGAGTCTCAGTGCCATAAAAAGTTGCAGGCTATGGTGAGTCAGAATTTTGGTACTTAAAGGCACCAAACAAGCATTAACATGCCCTGGCTCACGTTTTGTCCCTCTTTGAGGACATAGGGAAGATATTCCAGAAGACAAAGCGTGGAACCAAGCAGGGAGACCTAGTTTCTAGTCAATTAAGAACTACTAACGTGAAACATCTGCAGCTCCCGTGTCTCACTGTTCTGTTCTGTGTGCTGGAAATAACAGGAATTGTGCATCTCTGAAAAACCCTCCAGGATACAGAAGTAAAAATCATTTTGCAAAGACAACTAAAGAAAAGTGTGTAAATATTCCAGGGGTGTTTCTGTCGTCTGTCTCTCCACTGCTGTAGTTGAACATTTCATGCTTCCATGGAAGACTGAACATTTTGGTACCATTTATTTCCTTATCTTCAGAGACCATAAATACAATATTGCTTTTACTAGGCAACTCTGACATTGATAACAGACATTTATAGAACACATTCAGATATTAGTATGTTTCGCTTAAATGGACTGTCAATGTAATGATTTTAACAATAATACATGAGGTGCAATGATTTCATGTCATCCAGAGAGAACTCTGCTTCCACTGCAGTGTTGCCCTAAAAGTGTCGTTTCCTTCTCTGATAATCTGTTTTGTTGCAGGAGACGGACCGAGTTTTTTGAACTTGTCAGTAAAGGTGGTTATGATTGGAATACAAAAAGCCACCGAGAAATATTTCGGTGAGCACTACTATTTCTTGCTTTCTGGTTATTTCAAAGTGAAGCCGTATTTGTTTAAGGAATTTCATATATCATGAAGGCTTGAAATAGCAAGATAAGATAGCTTGTTTTAGCTATATGATTCATGATAAGAAATATATGGTATGATTTCTAAATGTTACCAAACAGCAAGGATGTAATCAGTGTGACCTCCCCTTCTCCATTCCTGTTTCTGCCTTGACACTGTCATGTTTTCTTCCCTTTCTCCCAGCCTCACCAGTTACCGCTCAGCCTTTCTGCTCTTTCTCCAGAAAGCATCAGTATTCTGCCTCAGGACACAAAGATCTTTCTTGTCCCTGTTCCCTCCTCCTCTCAGCTGTTTTCTTTCACTGGCCATGCTTCTCTCTGCTCTTCTAATCTGTACCTGGGAATTTGCAGATACACGGTACTCTTCTTGCCCTCAAAAATGATCTGAGCATGCATCCTATTGAAAACCTCAGACATTGTGGGTGGTTTGAGTATACCAGGCTTTTGAGACAATAAAATGTGTGCATTTGCATATGCATGCCTGATTATGTCTCATTTTATCTGAAATTTCATTAAAATTCTGTTTCCTTTTGGTCTTTTGACCAAAATATAGGCCATTTTCTATTTTCCATATCATTTCACCCATTCCTAATTTTAGATTCAGGCAATATATTTGATGTTTCATTTTCAGTGCCCTTGTTCTTCATTTAAACTTTCTTAGACTTTTATCTGCATCATGTACTGTACATAAACGCTTTCTACAGCTGAATGGTTTCTTTCTCCTAATGCATATAAAACATGGCTGTAGCTGGGTATTAAACTACAGTGGAA
This sequence comes from Psittacus erithacus, assembly GCA_009867235.2. Classification (NCBI taxonomy): domain Eukaryota; kingdom Metazoa; phylum Chordata; class Aves; order Psittaciformes; family Psittacidae; genus Psittacus; species Psittacus erithacus. The sequence continues at coordinate 30,062 of WYDI02028246.1, read as the reverse complement.
CAGCATAGCTCATAGTAAATCTTAAATTTTTATTGTAGATGAGCAGTAGAAACCGCTTAAACAGTGTCTGGGTTGCCTCCTGTGATTATAGGTTCTCTTGCTACAGCAGTCACTTTTACAAATAGGCATATAAATTAATCCAGTTTGCAGGCATTATTATATAATAATACCCTTACTTATATCATGTGAAGTATGTGCTTTCTAGTATATTACAGGTATTAATGTAAGTAGTGTTAGAAGTATTGCAAAATTAGCAGTTAACTCCCTTGAAATATCATTTCTAGCATGCAACGCACAATACCAAAATTCATCATCTGATGACCTGCAACACATTAGGCTTCCTAGGCACAATTGTGATGTAAAAGCCATGCTGATGACTGAGATTTCAAACATGGCATTCTTTTCTGGAGGTAAAGACGGTGCCAGGGCTGACATTTTATATGTGTATTATTTATTTATGCACCCAGAGCAGAGTTGTTTAGAAATACAACAAAGGTTGATTCAGCTTGTATTGTTCATTTCTGTTTTTCAGATCAATGCTAATGACAGCCTGTGACCTTGGAGCTGTGACCAAACCGTGGGAGATTTCAAGACAGGCAAGTCATGATTAATAGCAGGGCTGGGAGGAGGCAGGACTGGCAGGACAATATTCCCAGGGCCCTGGCTTACAAGGGACCAAAACTGGAATCAATTTACAGCAGTACTAATGCTATAAAAAAATAGCAGGGGGTTTCTGCAAGAAATGGTTTATTGCATAATCTTTCCATGTACACATGGCTGGTGAGCAGCATGTAGGTACCTGAAGAGATCTGGCTTTACAGCCTCTTCTCTTATGAACCTTTTAAATTCATATCAAAAAACAGATGGATTAAACAAAAAAAGCATTAACCACATGTAGATACATTTACTTGGTTTTGTCACAAAGTTTTCTTTGGCAATGGCAAAATATTCCCTGAATCTAAAATACTAGCAGATGATCTGCAAACACAGATTAACATAAAATATTCGGTACATATGAGAGGAGAAATGTGTTCATTTTCTCAGCATTGATGTAAAAGAAGTGCAAGTGTAGTACTGAACCTTTTTTAGCATCCTGTACTTGGAAACAAAAAATATGCAGGTTTCTGATGCTGAGTAGGCTCTTTAGAAATACACATAATACGTATCTGTACATACATAAATATGCACATACATACATTTATATACAATACTCCTAAATACACATGAAACGGGTCCAGTGCTGGCAAACAATTACAAATGTGAGAAAGCAAGCTGTCCCAAAAGTTTTGTCCTTTACCACATGATTTTCCCTCTTCTAGGCATCTTTCCATACTCAGCATCCATCCTTATTATCTCCTGTATCCATGCTAATAATTCTGTCCTTTACTGAGGTCCAGAAGAAGCTAGTAAAAAGCAGGATGTGTACCGTTTTGGGAAGAATATACAGCAGCAGAAAGAGAATACGATATATACCAGTGCAGCTGAGTGTCACTAAGCACCTGAAGGGGAGTTTGATTGGCTTAACAGCAAAGTGATGGTTAAAAAGATGCAGTGAAAAAAAGGAGCTAAACCAGATAAATGGTGAGGCAGGAGCAGACAGATTTCTTGGGGGAGGACAAAGAAGTAACAGGAGCTGAAAGGGACCCCTACAACTGTTACATGCACATTAAGTCAGTAAAAACAAAAAACAAACCACATTTATGTGGTTAGTGCTTCAGCTCAGCTTGCGGCTTTGTCAGATGAGACTTTCTTGCTTTTATAAGCAGACCATGACAACAGTCGTTTTAAGGCTGTTACTCTACTTTAATATGGTCATCTCCCATGGAAATCATAGAAGTTGCTTGTATCCTGAGAAAATGAGTCACAAGGATTTTCTGTATCACCTAACCACAACTGCAGTGTGTGCAATCCCTCCTCAGTTTTCCTCTTTAACCCAGTTAGCTTCTCCCTTTTCTTTGACAGCCAAAATGTCAGGTAGGGTGTGTTTTCCATGTTGTCAGTCTTTGTGCTCTGGTGCTGAATTAGTGCAGAATTCTCTGACAAGCTGTTGTTTGGGTTTTTTTTTTTTATTCTTACCACTTTTGAAGTCTGCAAATGAAAATTCTTCTGCAACCTGGTGCATAACCTGAAACCTGCAACCAAATCAAAGATTCCATTTGAAACATTACCTGGTTGAGCAGAGAGGCTGATAAGTCCATAGAGGGAAAACAGAAATAGTTGGACCTCAAATGCACCAAAAGAAAAAAAACAACAAACCAACCCACCCCCACCCCCCAAAAAAAAAAACAAAAAAAAACACCACAAAACCCCACACCATGAAAAGTGAGGGGTCAAGATTAAAATACATGAATCAAAGGAAATAAAGGCTATATGTAAGAAAGAAAAAATCAGGAAGAGATGATAGGGAAAGGCACACAAGGAGTACAGGATCAAAATAGCAGTGACAGGCAGAGGTGAGACTAAATCTTTATCATTTTTATACAATACACTTGGCAAACTCTTAATTGCCTCTAAGTTGTTAAATTATTCCTCTATCTGGAGTATTGATCCAGGATTTTATTAGTGCACTGGGATTACATACATTATAAAGTTCCAAACTATGTGATAGCATAGCTCAAGATTTAAGAGTACTTTACGACATCACTTCACCCACTTCAAATTTATTTCAGTACTCCTTATTTCAACTGTAAAAAGCTTTGGATTTGTGAATGTTAGGAAAATGCAGTTGCTAGAGCAAGAATTTTTGAGATTTTATGAAGTGTAGGCTCTCTGCTTACTTATGTGCTCTTGTGCTTCAGCATTATAAAATTATTTCCTAGCTTGAATTTGCTTGAAAGCAATAAGGAGGCATGACGGAGCATTAGGAACTAAATGCCATCTTCAGTAGATTAGTTTTCCTTTTTTGTATCTCAAATGTCACGTAAAAATGCCTACACTCAAAGCCCCACACATGACAAGAACAGTATTTAAAGGCTACTTTATCAGGATTACTCACTGACTTCCAAAAATTCCCAATGTTTCCACAGCCAACTTCAGTTTTAAATCTTGTGTTCTTCTGAGAAGCACAAACCTCATCTGTGAGTAGAACATCTTCATTCACAAAAGTCAAAAAGATGAATTACAACTTCCAACCCACTTGTTCTTGATTTTGATTCAATATGATAATCACAATCTAACTTCGTATTTAGATATGCAGAGCTGATAGTGATGACAGTCATGCAAAAAAAGTAAAGCCTAGTGGGGAAAAAAAACCTTTATGATTTCACATAATTTAATGTAATAATGTATAATTTAAAGACAACAGATGTTATTAATTAATTAACTGTCTTTTATAAGTGAAGTTGTTTATGCAGGGCAACAGGCTGTAAATACCCAGAGAGCTCTTGCACATTTTACAAAGCATTTTTGCAGACATAATTGTGGATTCCAACAAGAAGCTATAATTTTCTATTCTGTTCTTAATACTTAAGTTGCATATAACTGCATTGAGTGCTACCTCAACATTGCAATATAATTCCAACAGTCAATTCCCTATCAAAGGGATGTGTGCCTATCAGTGATTATGGCTGTTCATACACCCTGTATGCCCAGTCCTGAAAACTATACAAACACGTGCCTGATACCACTCACACAGGTTAAGCTATGCACTTCTTTACGGTTAAGCACAGGCTGAAGTCATGGCCTGAGCAAGAACTCATTACCTTAAAAATTATGTGGCAAGAACTCTAACCTTCATCTTACATTTTAGGCAGCTGAGCTGGTAACCAGCGAGTTCTTTGAACAAGGAGACAGAGAAAGATCTGAACTCAAACTCACCCCTTCAGTAAGTTTTAATAATTTCTGAAATAGTTACTAACTTGAACAGGGTAAGAAAATATTGGGTGCATTAAGAAAATCTAACTGTATTTTCTATGTAAAGAAAAATCTTGGAATGAATACTCTGTATAATAAGGACATGCCATATATTAGACTCTTGCATAAGGAAAAGCTTTCCAGTCAACTCAGGCACTTTGTATTAAGCCCTTTTCTCCATTTTCTGTACCTATTCCCAAGGTTATTCTGTCAGTCAATTTTCTAAGCAATAGGTGTTGTTTTTAATACACAGTATTCAAGTAAAAAACACCAGCTACCTATGGAAATCAAAATTGTCAGATTTAGTTTATGATGCAGCTGTGTTATTTGGTGTGTCAAATGCAGAAATGCATTTCTGTAGATATTCAACTAAATATAAAACTGTGATTGAAAGGATAAATTGGTATTAGGTGGAATATAGGCAGATGGGTATAAAGTGTCAAACAACTAGGAAAAAAGTTTCATAAAGGTTTTCACTGAACAATTTGAAGAAAGAGCCTTATCCAGGTTATCACACTTCGAAGTGTTGCCAAGCCACTGTCTGGAAGCAACAGGAGGAGGGTAACAGAAAGTATTCTAAAGAATTTAATTTGCAAGCCATCACAAATATGTTTATATTTCCTAAAATAAAAAGATCACTGCAGTGGCTCAGACTTACTCTCACTTCAGTAATACTCACACATGAGCCTGTGGTGATGTAATGAAGTAAAAAAGTTAAAGTATGTGGTAAATAATACTCAGATACAGTAAATGGTTTTTCACTTTTTATACTGTCAGAGGCTGGGACATTAATGAATTTCTTCTCTATAGTAGTTTCATGTGTACATCTCAGAAAAAAAATGATAGCTATAGTCCAGTAGAAGAGTAATCAGTCAGTCAGGGTATTCACAATTTTGAGACCAATTCTAGGCCTGAATAACTGCAAGTACCATCCCATATAATAGAGATAGAAGTGCCTTTCCTGCCTTGCATATAAAATTTGCAAAGTGTGTTTCTCATGCTAATTAAGCAAATAGGAACTAATTTTAACATACCCATTAATGTTGCTGTCTTTAAGTACCGATGAATGCCAGTGAAAATGGCCCAGGTCCAGCAACCTTAAGAGTTATTTTAAAGCATGTTATTACATCTACATTTTGGACATACCGTAGACTTGGTAGAAATGCAGAGAAAGACAAAAGCCCAGAGCTTTCTTCTGGACTTGTGTGTTCTGAAAATCTGCATCTAACAGCCCAGACAGGTGGGAAAGAAGAGTGTATTGCTATAAATCTTTTTAGTATTGCCTGCAACACAGAAGCCCTCTCACTCCTTTTTTTGGACTCTACAGTCTACACCAAGGTATATAGTAATTTATGGGCCACATGGTTTGCAGCCATACTGCTTGAAGGAAGATTTTCCTCTCTGCTTGGCCCTTCAGAATTTCAAAAAAATCCAGTTAAGTCATGTAATACATGTAAGTGTTTTATGATGGGAAATAAGGCCAGTAAATAATCCAAGTTCATCTGTTCTAACAGTTGATAGCCAAGGGTCAAAATCATAGATCTCATGTAGAGTTTTACCACATTAATGAGAATTTTTAAACAAGATCAAATGCTGATCTATTTCATAACGTATTGCTATGACAAACCACCAAGATAGATATCGCTGCTAATCAGACAAAAGAGTTGGTAATCAGCAAGATAATGCAATATTCTCTTATAACTCAAGGATTTTTTGCTTGCATTGTGCTTGTAATAATCTGAAAATGACAGCAGTTTTCAAAATTACATGAATAAGAAATACAAAATTTTCCAAAAATCAAACCTAAGATTCTCATTTAAGACCACAGAGTTCCTGAATCTTACCTCCTGGTCTTATTTAGATACACTGCGTGATACCTGTATGTCAGAATGAGCAGGCTACTACTACAAGAATTCAACCAGACATTTAATGTAATGTAATTTGTATAGTCTGAAGTTTTGAGAAGGTAGAGAAAGAAAGTTTCCACAGGAAACATCAACCTTGCGGAGATGGGCCCAGAATAAGAACGGACTTTCCAAAGAAAAAGACAGAAACATTTAAAACTTGGCATATCCTGGAGTAACTGGGAGGGAAGGAACCAGCCCAGGTCCACCACTGTTCATTTGGCTGAGCTGGAAAAGCCTATGTGAGAAAAGGGAAATTTCTACTTGGAAGTATCTACTTTACATTTCTACAGGAGGTTTCTTACTAGCTCAGCTCCAACCTGTGGAGCATTTATTTTACACCACAGAATTACAAAATTCAAATACATTCAGCCTACAAATTTCAAAACAGAACTGAAGATAAAGTGTATTTTTCATGCCAGACAAAGCAGTAGAAAGACTATTGCAAAGATTGATTACAGTTTACAAAGTGTTCTGGTTGTGAGAATTTGATCATAGCTCCAAAGTGCTGGGTGATGTGTCTGTAAAATACTCCAGTGTAATAAAGCATGACAGTTTTGTTCCCTTCTCAATTCAGGCCATTTTTGATCGGAACAGGAAAGATGAACTACCCAGGTTGCAGCTCGAGTGGATTGATAGCATCTGCATGCCATTGTATGAGGTAATTTTTATTTACTGTTCTTGTAGAGTCAAGAGAAGATTGTTCCTGCCTCTCTAGGGAAAAAGAGTTAGCTTGCAGTGCAGCCCTGAAGGCTATTTGAACTCTGACTTTACCAAAAGTGTGAACTCTATGTAGAAATCTTCAGATTCCCTGAAGGTGGTAACATCTGTAAACATAATTCCCCACTAAATAATAAAAGCTGATAGGGCAATCTGTTAGTTTATTACATTTGAGACATACAATTCTCATCATGGCAAGGTGTGGAGTAGGACAGCCTTGTTACATGCTGCTGTCCAATCTGTCCAGATATGTGTGACCCAAAGGGAAGCACAAGTCTGAACCTTTGCACTCCCTTCTGGCTCCATTCCATGTTATGGGGCACTCTAGGCCAAGCCTTTAAGGTCAGTGACGAATGATTCGTGGTTTAACCTATGTGCTGTTTAACTTGGAGTTTCCTCTTTCAATCATGCTTCCACACAGACTGTGTGAGTGCTTGATATAAGTGCTCAAGTACTACTTTATTAAGGCTGCAGACAACCAAAATAATGCTTCCCTCTTTTTGGATTAAACCAACTTCAGAATCTGACTTATGCAATGTAAGCTTCATCATTTTAACTTTTTGTCTCTTATTTGTACAGAAAGCAGAGCTACACAAGCAGGATAAATGCAAAATAACACTGTAGAAACATAACCATCAATAACCATGTCAGCCACTCTTCCACTTACTCACTGAAACCACACCAACCACCTTATGCCACTAAACTACCAATTTTACCAATGGGAACATTAGGGTGTTCTCACCAGGGAATTTTGGGGAACTGCAACACGTTCTCCCTGTTACCACTGCGCCCCAAACTGTCTCACATCTCCAAGCAATGAACGGGTCAGTGATGATGCAAAGGCAAGAGCTGGAAAGCAGGTACCAGCTCCCATGTTAAGATTAAACTGCTGAATTTGTGCTGAATATATCTTTTCCTGCACACAAATAAAAATGGATTGGCAGTTCCTTTTCATTTTATAGACCAGGTATGTCACCAGTAGCATACAGTGTGCTTCCCTTGCTCTCTATACCTTGTAGCATCTGAGGCTGCCGCTATAACAATGAAGTGACTGCCCACCAGCAAAGGCAACTCTGGATGTGTGAGGTGGACAGCATGCACTTGTGTAAACAGTGAGGTGTGCTACTACCTTGCCAGCAGATCCTGTCCCTTTCTCAGGACAGTCTTTGTCATGATGAAATAAACTAAAGCTACAGCTTCAAACAATTAAAGCAAAGAAGCACAGAAGAAGAATATAAACCCATATTTTTTTAAAATACCAAGATCATTTTGTACAATGGAGGTGGGGGGATGACAAATGACCTTACATAATAACTCCTAAAAAAAAGTTCCTTACAATATAATAGTTCACGTTACACTAGAATGCATATTGTACCAGAATTCGTATTTGTAATAGCATCTGTAATACAAAAATGTATGTTAAAGCAGGAAGAACTGATAATCAGCCCATCCTCTGCATGAGGAGACTACATCTGAGCATTAAAGCTGTGGTTAGTTAGCTCTATCTTAGCAGGGGAGATCTCTGGGGAATATATTCACATCTGATTTCCCTGCTTTCTGCTGTCTCTGCGTCATGCTGTGCAACTATTAGCCTGCTGCTCAACAACTTAAAAAAGAAACACCATCAAACCTGGAAGTCATTGCAGCACCAGCCTTAGGGGTAAACAGAAAACTTGATGTCATAGTACCACACCACGGGAGATTCTCTTCAATGTGGAGCCAAGTTTTAATTTTCATATCCAGCTTAATCAAACCTCAATACACATATCACATCAGCAGTGTACTCAGATATTGTAAATCCTCCATTTAGGGCTGGCTGAACACTACAAGTAGGGCCAAGTCCTAGATTTCTTTTTTAGCTTCCACATACAATCTTTAAAATTCTAGCCATTGTAATGTGCTGTAGGGGACTGCATGTGGGGACAGAATGAGTTACACCATTACAAATACAACATAAAGAGGCAGAGTGGCAGCTGACAAATTGGTAAAATCCTAGCAGTACTTACATTGCTCACTAGCAAAGTGCTTATAAAAACTGTATGTTTGAAATAAACATTTGACACTCATTTTGATACCAGCATCACAGCATTAAACCATACAGAACAAAATCAAGGCTTTTGCAAGTAGTTTTTTCCATGCTAGCAATTAAAAGTCCTGAATCCATGTGGCCATATCCTAGCACCCAGAGCCCCGAAGGGAATGCTGTGGGGAACACGTGCATGCGTTCCAAAACAGTTGCTACAGTAGGACCTAATGCTGTGCTTGGTGTTATTTGACACCCGCACAACAGAGACGGACCCAGCAACTCCCATTACGCTCCCGACTCCCAAATGCTGGCAACTCCCATTAAAGTCAGACAGGAGATCAGCAAAGCACCCTGAAATTTTCTTTGCTCAGGAGTAGGCTACCCTTGGCAGCTGCACGTCTGAAGTATGCAATACAGAAGGAGCTCCACAGCCCAAACTTCCAGGGGTGGTCTGACACCACTCCATTCCCCTAATGCCACTGGCAGTACTGTAACAGACCTGTATCTTCACAGTGCATACTTACGAGCGAGGCTACATACCAGAATGGCCACAAGGAATGTTTTATACTCCAAACTTTGTGGAGCATTTTAGAGTATTATGGCCTTCCTAGCCTCATTTATTTTCCCTCTGTTCTCAAACGCTCTTTGGGGAGATTTGGCTCTACCTTCTCCTTATGCATCTGCTTTCTACATTTCCTTAAGATAATTAAGACAGACCATTTTGAGGTGCAGTTCTTCTCCCAGGGAAAGGGCAATGAAGTCTCCTTTATTGGAGGACGTGTATCACATCCCTCTGCTTACCTGGGTAGAGCTGTTTCCTAAGTTTGGACCTTTTTTGTGAGAAGGCTTACAAGTGACTAGCAAAACATCAAGATCTGTGCAACTTCCATTAGCAATCCCACTTGCCCCTTGGAATGCCTGTCCAGCCTAGAAGAAGGAAGGTCAAGAATGCACTAAACATGCTACACCGCAAGCGAATATGGAGCTTGAAGCTGAATGTAGATACATGATGGGGATATTAAAAAAAAAAATATCAGGAATTATACACATCTCAATTTCTCATATCCAACTGCCTAAATCCAAAACTTTTTTGTGTTTGCTCTGTTAGCTGACTCTGCTCTTGGCACAAGGTAAGCCATGGCTTGCTCTGCTCCCTTGCTCTCTCCCACATCTGTAGCTCAGTGTGGGAATCAAGCCACCTCTAATTTCAAGATACCTTAGTAATCAAATCTGCTTCCTTTACAGTACGGATCAAAGGTTTGAAGATAAAAGCTTCCCAATTTTTTGTTCATTGCTTTTTATTACTCGTGGGACATTATAATTTTATTGAATTTACTTTTTTGATACTGTAGTGATCACTGCTTAGAGTATTTTTATATGACAGTGGAGTTTTTACCTTGTGTAGCAGAACAGCCATCCATTTATTCTGAAGCTCTGCTTTTAGGGCCTTTAGTTACGCTTTACTGCATCACATTTGCTCTTCATTCAAAAATGCCCACAAGAAAAGCATTCATCAGTAGAGATGAGAAACAAGCTTATTAGAATAATAATTCATAAGAAAAAATGCATTTGTTTTTTTTCCACTGTAGAGCATTTCAAATCTACTAGTGCAGCTTCAGGATGAAGTAATCGTCCAGGGTTTTTTTTTGCTGGAATATTCTATAAAGGTGAAGCACATACAACTAAAGCAGAAAACCTTAAGACATCCCACTGGAAATAAAAGCACTACAGCTACACTGACAGCTGTGTTCGCTACACAGAGAAAGTATTCTGTACCTATCTGGACATACATGTTTGTGTAACAGGAAATAAAATTCTGATCATTAAGACAAATTACCTCTGTCCCTCCAGTAAAGAGATGGTAGGAGTTTCAACACTAGCAGATTTCTCTCCTGGGCTCTGTGGTTTGGGTGTACCTAAAACAGGATCAGGCATGGATTTTTTTTCCCTGAACTCAGATTAGATTTCTCTATGGGGAGCAGACAGAGTGGGAAAGTGAAGATCTTACTCTTTTTAATCATTATTTTTCTCACAAACAACATCAAAGCTTCAGCGATTCACATCAAACAAAAGACGCTAACAGAAGCCCAGCTCTGTTCACAGCATTGTTAGGCAGAGACAGTAACACTATGAATAGCAGGGCCAAAGGCCATGCACTCTGCTTCTGGGCAGATAAATACATAGTCAGGTAGTCAGTGACAATGACAGCAGCTATTTAAATTTAACGGAGATGTCTTTGTGGAAGATAAAGAAGCTCATGGCTTTTACAACTTATGCGTGCCTGAGATTGCCCTGCTCACCTCTACCTTAGTGCTCCATTTTAGCGCTATTTTTAGTGCTATTCAAGATTTTCTTGGGTACTGAAAGCTTTAAACATATAATAGTATCTACAGAAGTGAATTTCCATTACTCCATCCAGGATTCTAGGGGCAATCTGGGAAAAGCAGAAACAATTCCGTTTAGCCTAGCAAGTACTTTAAATGTTGTGAGTGGAATGTAGAGGAACAGAGTCCTTTATCACACTGTTTCCCATACTCAGAAAGAAATCTAATCCGAGCTTCAAGAGCTCCAATATGCCCGTCTTCCTACAGAAGATAACGTTTGGCCTTGTAATTAAATCTGTCGTTAGAGTATGATGGTGTAGCTGCAAAAGCTTCTGTTCTACTTCTAAGCATATATGCATAGGGTATCATAAATGCTACAGCCTTTGCAAACCATAAGAAAAAAAAATACACAGAAATCTCCCCAAATTGCAGCTACCTCCATGCTTTAACTCCCCCAGTTCAAGTTGACTTTGACACATGAATTGCAGGTGTACATGCACAGACTGAGATTTTTTTCCCCAAAAAAAGTGTATGCTCTAGTTAGTTACAATATAAGGAGGGAGATTAACCTTTCAATAATCCTTTGCAGAGGAGAAGCTATCATTAAGAGTCATGCTTGCACAGCTACGTCCCAATGCAGCCCTTCCTCAGTTACCACTGCTATCCTTTTCCCTCATTCCTTCAATTACAATTTTACATAAGGAAATATTGTATAAGAAATTCAGTGTTTGGACCACTCCTCTAGAAGTCCTGCTTGTCCAGAATGGACTGTATGAAATGGTCAAGTCCTTACTCAGGCAGGAATCACTGGATGCAGCCAACACAATCACATTTTCCTTCAGGTGTTTCTGCCCTCTCTATACAGCCAGAACTGAAAAGCTTGTAAAATTGTTTTTTGAGGAAGAGCCTATCTAAATGAACATTTTGGAAATGGCTGTACCCACCATCCACCCATACCTGGGCCTGTTGGTACAAAAGTCAGAGCTCTGCTGTTCTATTTTAAATTTGCAGCTAGTCGGGGGGCAGAGATAGCACTAGGTGCTGAGCTGTTCACCATAAGCAATACCCGGACATTCCCTGACACATGTTCACAAGTTGTTGAAAAGGGAATCGGGTCTAAGCTATTAAAAAAAAAAATACATTCACAGGAAGCAATTTGATCAGCTGTGTGCAATTCTCACCAAAATCAGTTTTGCCTTTACAGCATGTTGAGGGAAGAGAAAGATAACTTTCAGTAGATTCGAAAGAATCCATGAAGATGCACGCTTTTGGCAGGGCTTACTTCTGACATTTGATTTGGACACAGGGAGAGAATGCATCTATGCGTCCAGGGACTGCCTGGCTGACAAGGATTAGTAAGGCAGATAGGCTCAGGATGCAGCATGTGATACACCACGGACAGAGGCTGCACAGACATTGGCAGATCAAATTAGTCTCACTTTCTGTTAAAATCCAGGGGGTAATATTATCCAAGGAAGAGCAGGTGCAACATATTCTGCTGTGTTTGTAAGAAATTTGCTTCAGAGAAAACTTAATCAGGCCAAATGCCAGTGCTGGGGGGAAGTCAGTAGCTGAAGATTATGTTAGGAATAAGGGTTTGTCCCAGAGAAAGGAGCTTTTGGCACTGTAGAAGGATCTTTCTGTAGCCTTGACAAAGGAACATAACTAGGTTCAGCACTTATGTTGCCTTGTTGCTTGTCTACTAATGATGAATCTAAATGAGGCCACCTGGAATGAATTCTCTTGACTTTTCAGAAAACTCAGATGTTATGACTGTATCACAACTTCCGGTAACAGAATACACATCAGCAAAGTGTTTTTCTTACCTCATGCCCTTAAGTTAAGGGCCTGGGGTTTCCTGCTACTTTGGTACTTAGAGAGAGCAAAGGTGAAGAGCTAAAATACAAGAAAGAAAAACCAGGAAAAGAAGAAAAAATGCTTTTATTTGCAATTCCCTTCTAAGTCACTATTTCATAGTATAATAGGGAAAGGCATAGTTTTGGTGTTTTCAGAGCAAGGATTTTTGTGTCCATGAGGATCGCAAGCAGCTTTTTACAACGGGCAGAAAGGAGGGATTCATTTGGCTTTTGGAAATTAACAGAATATTATTTTTGCTAGGATTTTTATGATTTGGCAGGATTATTGATGAAACATTGCATCACTATCAACAAATTTAGGAATTTACAAGATTTTCCAAATTGCTTAGAAGAGACAGCAGAAACAAGTACTTTTTCCCTTCAAACCAGAGTACTTCAACTTACTTCTCAAAGAGTCATCTGATGCCAAAGGTCTCAACTGAAAGGGCAGGTCATCAACAAAGGTATTTAGGAGAAAACAGAAAAAAAACATTTGCCAAAAGCTTTCAGCCTGGTCCGTAAGAAAAAGTGAATAATTCATAGTACTACAATTTCTGTTGCTGCCTTATTTAGAATTATCTGCCCAATGTGTTACGAAGGACATGCAGTTATGTATGGAAATGTATACAAAGATCTGAGGAAGTAGACTGAAAAGTTCATAGATAAGGTAGAAGAGACAGCCAATAGAGGAAACTTAAATTGTACAGCAAATCTGAAAGAAGATAAATGGATAATTTAACAGCCATTCAGTTTTCAAGAAAGACAAAACACAAACTACATTGCATCAGAAAAGGACTAGAAATGATGATGGATGAAATGCTTCAAGTAAGTGTTTAACACAACAGAATCACAGTTGCCTGCAGAATTCCCAGCTGAGGGCAAATTCAAAGAACTAAATAAGCATATGAGATTGATACGGTTTGAAGAGTTTTTCAAAATCCATTTAATAGCAAGGCATAAGACATTGATCAGCTGCTTGGTTAAGATGTTGAAAGGAAGAGTTAGAAACATTCTGTCTCTTGCATGCTTTAGACACAGAATCAAAACCATAAACAGCAGAAACAAGTAAGTAGTTTATGAAATAATAACTCTTCCTGTTCTGGGCAAACCCTTGGTTTCATGAAATCACTCTGAACAGATGAATCATTTACAACTATAGCAACACAACAGCTGAGCTACTTCAGTAGTTACCCAGAGAATAATACTTCAGTATTACTTTTTCCATTTGACAGCATTTAGCTACCGGGAACTCTGGACACTTTCCTCCCTGAAGTACCTGGCACATCTTACCACTGGAGAATCCCACTTTATAATCATTCCTTTATAGTATGCACGTTTACTTACAAAGGAGCACAGCATTACTCTTGCTAGTGTACCATCACCAGAAATAAGCATAATACTAATTCACAGAGGAAGAGCAGAACACTTGTGCATGTCTCAGATCCCTTTCCAGTCACAACTGACTTACTTCTACACTGCTAACAATTTCAATAGAGAAGCTAAAACAAACTCCCATTTTCTATAAGGGAACTCAGTGGTATATTCATTTCATCTAATTATATATTTAGGCATCAGAAAAAAATCCCTGGCAGAAACGCAAGAGTAATGCAATGATGCATTATGCACTTGCTGATATGGACCCTTCCTCAGTAAGCCCCGGAAGGAATAAACAAAGTCTCCTTCAACTATGAGGAGAATGCAGTAATTTATATTTTTTCATTAACTCAACCCTCCCAAACACAGTATTTTTTTTCTGGAATATAATGATTAAATATGGCCTTGAATAGGTAGGGCAAATAATGAATTCATATACACCCACAGCCATAGAAGTATCTTCTCTGTATCCTACCTATAGAAGGTACAATTGCAGCAGTCTTTTTGATTTTTAGTACATGGATGCATACACAGAAATATTTTTGGGTTTTCAAAACAGCTTCCATCAAGCATTTGTATTATGAAGATCAAATCTGTGGATGACTGCAGTACAGGTTCCTTTCTATTTGAACTAATCTGAAGTTCAAGGACTTTCAGATAGATGGCTCACCTTTGGCCTATGTATGCTCACATGAAAGCCACTTCAGCAAAACTCAGGAGTCCAATTCAGCTTTGCTGTAACTGGTCACGACTCTCTTGACTTCAGCAATGCTTCATATGCTTATACCAGGTCTGAATTTATCCCTGTGGTTTCTCGGTCACTAGTCCTCCCTTCCAACTCAGAAACTGCCTACATAATAAAAGTGATTCATTAGAAACCACTGGGTTCCAAAGTAGAGTGAACATTGAGACCTATAACTTTTTTATATGTGTTCAGTCATAAAAATGAATTTATATGGTCTTATTCCATGAACTCACTTTACAAATATTAGACCCACAACCACACTTCCGTGAGCTGTAATCTTGTCAGAGCTCATAAGTTAAGCAAGGTCAGAATTGGTCAATATTTGGATGAGAGCCTCCAGGGCAGGGGGAGGGAGATAAGTATATGCTCTGGAGGTCCTGCTGCATTTGTAATCTAGGGCTCCTCTTTGAAAGGATTTTGTATTAGTCTTAGAATACAACAGAATGTCTTGTATTTGCCTTAACAATAGTTTAGGCTCTGGCCATACCTATGCTGCATCTTGGCTGTTTCAGCTAATATATTTTTCTAGAGATGAAGATTATGTAGCAGATGAAGTCCTCTCCCCCACTACCACCCTTTAACCCAGCAGGTAGCTCTGCAAATAAAATGCTTCTACTGTTACCCATCACCCTCTCCCTGAGGGATTTATTTCTACTTATACTGTTTCTGCATTCTCTATGCTTTATCTAGCAAAATATACCTAAGAAATACAGCTCTATACCCAAGAAAAAGCACTCTCCCCTCCTTACCTTCTCCCATAAACAGTTTCACTCTAAGTATCTCATGCTCTCCCCACTTTTGAGCTCTTCCTTCAGGTGCCCTGCCCCTCTCCCAGGTGCATGCAATGTAGTGCTCAAGTACCTTTAACCTTTTATTGTGCTGGAGGAGCTTATATGTAAAAGGACTTTTTGCTATATCTTGTGAAACTATGCTGTAGGCAGAGTAGTATGTAGTCAGAAAAGACACCTAAATAATTGAAGGTGGAAAGAAAAAGCATTATACAGTAACTTTGTGAGAAACAGCTTAGTCACATATCTGAGAAAATACATGGATGCAGAAGGGAACTGCAAACCTACCTGCCTTTTCCAAACACTGGAGTGTACACTTTGTCACTCTATTAGGAACAGCTTTTACAGTTGAGAGGATAAAATGGGAAAGGTCACCAATCTTGTATGTAGCAAGGCAGCTGTGTTACAGTGGAAGGACTGCAAGTGGGCATGGAGGTCTCAGGTGGAGAGAGGGGGACTCCTCAGGCAGGGGTTCCTTCACACCCCTGCACTGCATGGCTGCTGCCTACCAGCTCACAGCCTGCCTCCTGCACCAAGGAGGGATGAGGAAGGGCACTTTTAGAGCTACGGGTTTATGTGGTGGTATCCCATGTCAGAGAGCTGCTGAAGACCAAGCCTCTTCCTATTAAAGCACGTAATAAATCTGCCATTAAGAAGCTGGATACCAAATTAGACAGATCACTAGCAAAGCTGTTCCTAAGAGGTACACATCAAATACAGTGGCATGGAGGAGCTGTACATCAAGGGGTTCTCATGCAATAAAATGGGAAGAAAAAAGTGCAGCCAAGAGGTAGAAAACTCTGAGTAGGCTACAGCCAAATAAACTTAAACAGCTTTGGGAATAAATTGGTGGTTTAATCCGGATCAGGAACAGGTGCTATGAATGTAATTCAGTAAATGGTCTGCCAGAAGGGAGAGAAATGTGTTGCTTTTGAGATAATTTCCCAGAAGCTTCATAAAAGAAAATTGATTACTGGAGTTTAATAATTAAAACAGGGCCAGATATATAGGAGTCAAATGAGATTTTAATTACATCTCAAGGAGAAATAAAATCCAATTTGTGTACTTTGTATCAGAAAAGTCCTACTGAAATGCTTTGGTAGCTGGAAAAATAAAATAAAAGCTAATTTCCATAGGAATTATAGTAGTTGGTTTAATTAAAAGATCTGATCAGAATTAAAGAGGCCCAGAGTGAAAGGATACTAAATACAGAAGCAGTGACTTAAGCATCAAATCAATGTCTGAATAAAGACATTTTATAGAACTAAGTGCAAAATCTGCAGTGTCAAGTATCCCTAATATAAATTAATGTGTAACAAATAAAGTTTCTTTAAATTACCATATATTTTGAAAGTATTTCATAGCATTAATTGCTTGTGCTCTGCTAAAAATGAATATCTAAGACATGGTTTATTCTTTCTTAAATACTCCTTTCAATTTATTTAATCAACGTTAATGTTGTTAGTTAGCCATTCTTGTTATTTACTACAACCGGGTTATTAGACTCTGTAATACCCACTTTGCTATGTATCTGTAAGAAATATATGTATCTACTTTTGGATTTAAAATGTGTTTACAGCTCATAAGATAGTGATTGCTGTAGAACTATGAGGCAGCTTCTTGGATCCATTCCCAATCTATTTGGGCTTCTGGTCTCTGCTGTAGTGGATGCAAAGCTAATTGATCTAAACAGCTCAAGCACTCACAGTTCTCCCAGTATTGTACATGAGAGGCCTGTCTCCTACCATAAGAATGTGGCAGATGCCTAGGCCTGGAGGGACAAGCACAGCAGTAGGTCATGCCCAGATCTCTGCATTTGCTCTCTGGCACTAGCACTGAAAACATCGCGGTCTTGTGGTCAGTCTTGGCAAAAAAACAGTACAGAAAGGACACAGACACAGCACAGCCACACTGAGACAGAGGCCACTGTCCCAATGAGCTGCTTCTCCTCTGTGTTCCCTGTAGCAGGTTGCTGTTACAGCATTTATGACAGGAACAGCCTGTACTGCATTTTGTGCCTACAGATGCTGTGGCTGACAGAATGACTTCTTTGTGCTTAAAGACATTTGAAATACACTGATTTTTAAACACTGATTTAAGTATGGATTTCTAATTTTTATTTATTTTTTTAATCTTAAGTGTATACTTGGAAAAATACCTCATGAAAACTTTTTCAAGATTTGAGAAATACCAGCAAGCTTAACTGCCAGTGGATGGATACTGGCTTTGCACAAAAAGGATCTGGCATGTTGCTTCTGAGAGCCAAGTATCTAATGTGTGACCTCTAGACACTGAGTTGGCAGTGGTGATGCCTGTGCTAATGATAATAGCAATGAGGTTTTTCAGGTATTTTCAGGTTTTTATAATGTATTACTACCCCCCTGTTTTGGACAACAAATCAGGTTTGAGGAACACACAGTGGTCTGAAATGAAGAGCTAAAAATGGGGAGCCCTGAGGCATGGTATTGGGAATGTTACAAATTCACATACGTTCTATCAAATGAATGACTGTCACCAGTGAGCAATACTATTATGCGGCAGACACTGCAGTAAACTCTGCCTCCTACTCTAGGCCCAAGGTTGCAAAATTATCTGCCCACTCTGTGCCATACTCCAAGGAAATAATTTCAAGCAGCTTTGCTTCAAGTTCCGTACAAATCAGTTTCTTATCTATGATACGACTTTTCAGAAGTGCTGAGCATTCATATTTGCTACTGAAGTCAACTGAAACTGCAGGTTTTCAGCACATCTTAAAATCAGGCCATTAACCCTTAATTATCATATAATAGCTCAATTAAAAATCTAGCAAGACTTACTTCAGCAGCTAACCAAGCTCCCATGGCTTGCAGACTAGCTATAAAAAAATTCAGTTTTTTAGTGGTGTCTGGGCTCCAGGGACCACTTAAAGTGGTTGTTGTTAACCCTGCTATTTAAAACAAACAATGAAAATGATCAACTGCAGAGGTACCTGCTTCCCCTTTCCTTTCTTTTCCTTACAATTTTTTTCTCTTCTCGAAGAGTAACTTTTGCTGTCTTCTCCATCATTACCTTTGCTTTTTATCTTGCACTAATCCTTTATTTCAAATGACAAATGCGTAGCTTCCAAGCTATCAGAGAAAACATGATACCCAGCTCCCAGCAAAACCCACTTCTTGTTGATCAGAAAAGCCACAAAAGAATAATAGTCCTCTGTCCTGAAAGGGCACATTAAGTGACCGGCCGCTTGGGAGGTAACTACTTAACCCTTTCTTCACATCCAGATGCTGCTGTCAATGAGGTTCTGTCTCTCTTTAATGTAGGAACAAAACCAAGTGAAGCACTTGTGGTTTCTACATAGGCACTTGATACTAAATGGGAAGGTAAAATAAACTTCTAGCAAAGGTATGGAGTAATTACATAGTTCAGGGGCTGATTCACAGCCAGCTGAAAACAGATAAAATGTTCTTACTGGCTCTTGTGAGCACTGGACTGGGTACATAGAAAAGAGGTGATTTTAGTGCAGTCTAAAAAAACCCCTTATCTATCTAGTTTTTTATTTATATTGAGCACATACTAACTGATTTTTTGCCAGCTTTGGAAAGCACAGTACAGCTGTGGTTTCCTCATCTACAGGAAATAAGACTCTAGCAGTAGGGAGAATCTGGAGGTTCTTTCAGCTTTGTCCAACTGGACACTGGACCTCTGGCTCATAAATGTCAGCAACCGGATAGTCTCAGGCACTTGGAAGATTTCAAAAGGGCTGTGTTTAAGGATTACAAGAAAGCTAAAGTAGTTGAGCAGCCATTCTGCCACCGTATGTGCTGCTTTTTTCGACATTTTTGATGGCTTAAAGCCTCAGGTAATACAAGTTACATAAAGAGATCTCCATGGGAACAATAAGCTCAACCTGCACAGGAGTTTACAGCTGGGGGTATGGAGGGTCGGCACATGGTGCAGATTAAACTCTTTTTACCCTGTTACTCCCTGGACTGTCCATCAAAGGAGTGGAAATATTATCAATATTTCTTTCTCTTTAATCTTCTTCCAGAGTCTGGTGAAGCTGAATGTGAAACTGAAGCCTATGCTGGACTCCGTGGCAGTTAACAGAGGTAAATGGGAGGAGCTGCACCAAAAAAGACTTCCTTCTCAGGCGGCATCCTCATCCTCCCTTTCCTCTAGCTTTACTGTGTCTCTCAAAGACATAAATTAAGCCTGCAAATGTCAGCATCACTTTATGGTAAGAGCTGTCTGAAAGAGTTTGGTAAGCTTAGGCCAACCATTTTTTTTAAGAGATGCTTTCAAAGGCATGCTTAATTGATTGGATATTATCTTGGATAGCAGCATAGTTTGCTTTTACTTAGTGGGCTTAGTGGGATTGAAAGGAAGGCCTGCGGTGAGGCTGCGCTGATATCTGGAGCAACATGGAAGACTTAGCATAAGAAGCATTCATTCAGCTCCACTACATTTCAACTGCTGCTGTAAAAATCTGTAAAGCTGACAACACACTGAAATATAAGAACTTACAGCTTAATAAAATTAATAAAGCGGAGTAGAACTGGGATGCAAGCTGGTCAATTCATATGCAAGGAGCTGCAAGAAAACAGAATAGTATGTAATTACATTGTTGTTTTGCATCTCTTCAGTACATGTTATGAATCAATTATGCCTGCTTTTGTGATGTCCCTCTCTTTTCCCTCCTCTTTTATGCCTGAATGTTCTGAAAAGCCTGCTTTGTATTCTAAAGAAGTATTTTTTTACAACAAAGCTTCTTAGTGATTGATCAGGGCCTTTAGAATTGCCTACCTTTGCTACATTTAAAAAACAAACTTTATTATCTTTAAAAGCACCAACCTGTTCCTGCTTCCCTGAGAAATTCATATAAACAATGCAGTAAATTTCTTAGCAAAGGGAAATTTGCATAAAGGCAAAATACTGCAGAGATTTTTTTTTTTTCCTTTTAAAAAATACTCTTTTAACACGTTCATTTAAAAAAAGGAAAAGATTAATGGGCTTTAATGAAAATACAGTACAAATAAAAAAGGAAGTCTGTTGCCTTGTCCTTCAGGTTTATATTACATTGAAAAATAGACCATGGATGAGCCTTTCCAGTATAATTTCCAACAGAAATTTCTATTCTGAAATGGTGGAGAGGAAGAATATGATCATACTGGAGTGACTACCTCTTACTCCTCTTTCAGTACAATTTGAGATGCTATTACAGCTAGCCCAGCACCAGTCAAAGCTCACATGTAGATGTCTGTGGTAAAGGTGTTCAGAAAAATCTAATCAAACATGACAGGTCACAAAAACAACTGTATCTAGTTCTGTGTGATGATGCTAGTATTACCTGAAAGTCGGTCTCTTTCCATTAGTGCAAAGATCACTAGTGTAGCAAAACTGTGACCTATGATTTCAGGGTGCTTTCTCTGCTGCATGACCGGACACAAGAGGAGTCATGCTGCAGTGCTTACGAGTTCCCATTCATAAGGAAAAAAAGCCTTTGTACTCTATGAAAAATGGGATTCTAAATATAGGGTTGTCTGGCAGCAGAAATTAAAGCTGAATTCAGCTAAGTCTTACACCTGTGCCAAACTCCATTTACTTCAATGGAATTACTTTGAACTGACACCAACTTAATGGAAATCAGGGCCTGGCGCAACTGACCAGTTGCTAAAAAGAGCTTTCCACCTTCCTAAGGAAAGTGTTTCATTAGCACCTTTGAAAAGCTGACTACATCTGTCTGATGTACGACTAAGCTTAAACCACGACACAAATCTATTGATTACTCCTTAAAATAATCCCAAACCACAGCAAAACAAAACCGATCTGTGCTAGGGATCATGTGTGTAGGAGAATAGCTGGAGATTGCAGCAGCACTGCAAACCAATCTGTTAGTATGCAATTGGATCACATCACCTTCTGTAGCAGAAAGAAGCAGGGAAACGGCAGAAATGCAGACTGCACAGCAGAGAATACATGCACCAAATGGAAATGTTTCTGCTATTATTTTACTGCTGCTTTCTTGCCTGAATAAAGACAAACATAAGATAATAAGCAGCAAGCCATACAAAACTTACCACCTGTACTTCATGGGAGAAACAGATACTAGGAAGTGCCATTATTCTGGCAGGTACACACAACTTTCCTGAATTTTGATATTGCATATTGCTAAGGATAACATAATTTATAGTGTGTACCCTCCAGCTTCCCCCAAGGTTGAGGCTCCCCTCATTTCCTCTCCCTTTTATTGGTTTCAGTGCGCTGTTGCCCATGGCAACACCCACCAGCAGGGATGGGGACGCAGCACGGCCACAACCTGACATACAGCTGAAGCTTTAACAATGTCAACCATCAATCAAGTGACTGTTTGTAATTGCCTCCATCTATTTCTCCTGTCTTTCGGTATCTTTGCTATTGTGGGTCAAAATTCAGAAACTGCTGACTAATGTTATGGTTCTGTTCCTCCATCACAAGGAAGAAAATGAGAAAGCACAGCCAGATCTTTATCAAATTGTTCTCAGGCAAACCGAAGCAACCCTACTGAAACCAGGGGCACAGTACTGCACCTCAGAACAGCATCTGGTCTCTGAAAGAGCTCAATCTTAAAAAAACAACCAACAACAAAAAAAACCTCTTACACTTTTTTTTCTTTAACACTTAGCTAGGGAATTGGCAACAGACTTGCATTTTTGTGAGACAAAGAGGATTCTTTGTGGAAGCAGGCAGTAAAGTAAGGAAACATATTCCAGGTTTCTCATGTTTTAAGATGGTGAAAACCACTTTTTAGCTAGTGCTTACAAGCTTGATAGACAGAAATTATACCTGCATTTCACTATTTCTGATAGGGAAACATTTCCCTGTACTCCAGTCAGTTCTGCCAAACTCTTCCAGGATGTGCACAGGAGATGACTCTAGGCTATTAAATAGGCACTACTTGTCTTTTACTCATTTCTCTGCCCATTGCACAAGGGGAGATCAAAACCCATTGGGATTGGCTTAGTTCTGTGAGTGCACATAAAGCACAGGCCCACAAGAGGCAAGGACAAATTACAGGGCATGAGCAGAAGAGGACAGAGAACCCACTGTTACCCAGGACAATGCTAACACTGCCTTTCCCTGGAGGTGCCCAACACATCTGGGCTGCCTCAGCAACAAACAAATCATCATTTTTTTGCCCCAGCAGTTAGTGGAAATTTGGCCTTGAATGAGGGCTCCAGCATTTACAATTCCAGTGCTAAACTGTGATGAGCATGTGGACCATCTATAGGGTCACAGGGGCTTGATTCTCCCCCAGATTTGCTTTGAGCTGGTTCAACAGCAATACCTTTTTCTAGGTGTCGTACTGACTAGTGCTAACAGCAGCCTGAATTCAGTCAGGTTTCTTGTCTCATGAATCGCAGGCCGTGCAGTCTCACAGAGGCCAGCCAGCAGCCCTTACTTTATCAGCAGAACATGCTCAGGAGAAAACCTGGGCTTTCACCCCCATCCTCAAAGATAGTTCAGGTCACACAGTAATTCCACTCAGGATTCCCACCTGTGAGACTACTTAACAAAATCAACCTTTCCTCACCACAAAAATTAAAAGCTTTTATTTTCCTGTGTACATGCCCGAGCATTACATAGGATAATCGGGAAGGAGCCTTACACTGAAATCCTCCTTGAATCTGGAGATTTCAAACACCTGCACATTCCCCACCAATCTGTGGAGAGTCACAAGGGTAGGCTTGTCTCCTGCCCTCCTCTGTAAGCCCCTTACATGTGCCCAGCAAGGAGACAGGATGCCTGCTGGGTACAGCCCAAGCTCCTGCTTCACTCCTGAGAGATGCAGAGCTCACAGGCTTTGGTAGAAGAGCTCAGGAGGGGCTTGTATGTACATCCTGATGGAATGAAATGCTCCCCTGCAACACAACACTGTGACCTCACCAGAAAAACCAAAAAGCTAACAGTGTTCAAGGCAAGGAGCCCTGGGGTAGAGGCTCTCCTACTGTGGTTCAGACAGAAGGATTTTCTACCTCCCAAGAACAAGAAGTGGAAGGTATCTTTGGCCATAGTTTGAGTAGTAAAATCAGACAATTTCCTTACCTACAGGCAAAACAGAACAGCTTCATAATGTGATCAAGATGGAGACATTTGCTTCTGTCAGGAGGCAGGTTTGCTCCTGCTCCAAAGCCGACTCACACTTACATGGCCAGACAGAAATTTAAGCTGGATGCCACAGGTGGCAACTGGACACTGAACTCCCCATACAGCTCCGTCACAGCCACTCCCTACTACGCTGAGGAAGTCATTAGTATGGTTTGTGCCCTGCAGAAAATAACCATAGAGTAGACGAGTATGTTTCATTTTAGCTCAGGTATTCGCCCTTGGTACAGCAGGCGTGCTTTTCTGGGCTGGCGACCTTCCTAACTGCTCCTTCTTATAGCGCAGTGCAATCTCGTAATGTGCCTGTAGTTATCATCAATGCCAACACTAGTACTCACAAACTACTTTTGAAAACTGCAACCAGCAGTGCCTAATGCAACTTGTAATATTTAGATGAATTAATCCTGGTGGGAAAATAGGTGTGTTTCAGCCTACAGGCCAAATACTTATTTTCCCTGATAGCTCATTTATGCATTGAGTGACATTTTAGAACACATTTATTTCAAGGTTGCGTAAAACATCCTAATAGACACTTCCAATGCTGAGAGTTGTAGGCAAAAAAATGTAGTGCGAGAAGATTTTTATTGGCTTTAACAAAGAAACAGAAGATTTTAAGAGTAAAATCATGTGAATGGTTTCTAATATGACAATGAAGTGGGAGGTATAAATCAGCTGAAATGAGACTCCAGAGACTTCCATCACTTGAATGTGCCAGGATTGGAATACATAGCATATATTGCTCATTACCTTTTCTTTCTTGGATTACTTTGTATTTAATTATCCATTTACAAGCATGTTGGTCACTTGTAGTTTTGTGGGGAATATAAGCTCTGAACCTTTGCCTATGGGAAACAACTGACACACGCACAGAAATACTGTGTGTATGTTCTAATGCAAGTGAACCCTATGTACTTTCCAGACGTGTAACTTCAGACTTCTGGATCCTTTTTCTTTTTGCATTTTAAGACCGTTACCCTCATTGTTTTGCTTTAGTAGATCAAACAATCCCAAATCAGCTTTTTAGAGCATGTTTTTGAAATTAACAACTCGATTTTATTGGTCTCTCTAAAAAAAAAAAAAAAAAGAATAATAAATCATTTTAATGGTTTGCTGTGATTTTTTTATTATTACTATTTTACTTTGAAATAGTGTTGCTGGGATGAATCATACAATTATAGAATGGTTTGGATTGGAAGGGACCTTAAAGATCATCCAGTTCCAACCCCTCTGCCACAGACAGGGACACCTTCCACCAGAGCAGGTTGCTCAAAGCCCCGTGCAACCTAGCTATCTGTAGGCAGGTATATATATATTTATATATGTATATGTATGGAACCAGATGCAAAGAGAAGAGCATAAGAACACATGAGACTGAGCAACCCAGATACCATTTTTGAAACAGGACCTTGCAGCCCTTGTTCCTGGGAGCAAACGTAACCCTGCTGGGTACTCAACGTTAGCCTGGAATGACCAGAAGACACACATGGCTGGTGACTCCAACAGAGTTATTTGCAAGCACAGAAATTGCAGACTGTAGAGTCTGTGATACTGGATATACCACTGGTCAGTAGAAATACTGGGGGGGGAAGCAGGAGAAGGGAAATATCCCCCCCAAAGAACAATTACATTGTTGAAAATCATTTCAGAAAAGCTGGAAATTATTTCTTCCACGTTTTTACAGCTGCAGGAGAGCTGACAGACTGCACTAAGGTAGAAACATGCTTCCTTCCATCAGCCCTAACCTTTGGATCTCACGAGGCTGCAACAGGGATGTTTCCTGTCCAAAAAGCCCAAGACAGAAGTAAAATACCAACTGGCCTGTGTTCCAGGACTGCATTTTTAGCATAGGGCCTGCTTTTATGCTACCACTCGCTGCTGAAGAGAACTTTTACACAACATTTATGAGTAAGCTAGAGGAGCTGGCTCTGATTTTATTCCTTCCAGCTGTAGACAGGCATAAGCAGCGCAGTCAGGAGGAGCGAACTCTGAGACAATTTCGAATCTCCACAAAACAGCCCTTTCACTGCTCGGGAGGCAAAAGCACGAAGGGCAGTCAACCACAAGAGTACACAGTTCCTTTCGCGGGCACCACCTTCCATAGACACCACAGCGGTGGCACACACCGGCACACACCATCCGCGCCACCCGGAGCAGAGGGCCGGAGGGCGGGCTGTCAGAAGGGAGGGAAGTGGAGAGCGCAGCGCAGGGGCCCCGGCCCGGGCCCATTCCCGCCCTTGCAGGGACCCAGCGAGACCGCTCACACCGCGTCCTCCGCCGCTGGCACTACAGCTCCCGGCAAGCTCCGAGGCGAACCGGCGGCGCGCCACCCGTATGTATCCGCGCTCTCACGGGCCACTTCCGGGGGAGCGCTTCCGCTCTGGCGGCGCCGTTACCACGGCAGCGAAGGACACGGCTGCCGGTCCCGCTTCCGCTCCGGCGGGGCCGTTGCAGTGGCAGCCGCGATGGAGGCCGCACCGGTGCCGGACGGGCAGTACACGGCCGTCGTCTACGGGCTGATTATCGGCGGGCGGTGCGCGGAGGCCGTGTCGCTGCTGAGCCGCGAGCTGCAGCGGAGCTGCCGCTCCCGTGGCGGCCTGTCCCTGCTGGGCTACTGCCACTACCAGCTGCAGGACTTCGCGGCGGCGGCCGAGTGCTACGAGCAGCTGGTGGCGCTGCACCCCGAGCTGGACGCGTACCGGCTCTACCTGGCGCAGGCCCTGTACAAGGCCGGGTTCTATACCGAGGCCCTGCGGGCCGTCAGCCCGCTGATGGACCTCCCTGCCTACCAGGGCCGTGCCCTGCGCCTGCAGGCGGCCATCCACTATGCCCAGGGAGACTTCCCGGCGGCCAAAAGCCTGGTGGAGGAGGCGCTCGCTGCCGCTGCGGACGGCGGCCCAGGAGCGGCCGAAAACCCCTCGGAGCGGGCTGACGCCGAGATCAACCTGGGCTGCCTGCTGTACCGGCAGGGACGGCACGAGGAGGCCAGCAGCAAGTTTGCTGGTGCTATGCAAGTGTTGGGGTACAGCCCTGAGCTGTCCTACAACATGGCACTGTGCTGCTATGCGGCCAAGCAGTACGCCCCTGCCCTCAAACACATCTCCGATATCATAGAGCGCGGCATCAACCAGCACCCAGAGCTCAGCGTGGGCATGACCACCGAGGGCATTGATGTCCGCAGCGTAGGCAACACTATGCTCCTGCACCGCACGGCCCTGGTGGAGGCCTTCAACCTCAAGGCAGCCATTGAGTACCAACTGCACAACCTGAAAGCAGCCCAGGAGGCCCTCACAGATATGCCACCAAGAGCTGAAGAGGAGTTGGATCCAGTCACGCTGCACAACCAAGCATTAATGAACATGGACAGCCAACCCACTGAAGGGTTTGAGAAGCTGCAGTTTCTTTTGCTGCAGAACCCCTGTCCACCAGAAACTTTTGGAAACTTGCTACTCCTCTACTGCAAGCATCAGTACTATGACCTGGCAGCTGATGTGCTGGCAGAGAATGCCCATCTGACCTACAAACTACTCACACCTTACTTATACAACTTCTTGGATGCCATTATTACTTGTCAAACTTCCCCTGAGGAGGCTTTCTACAAACTAGATGATTCAGCAGGGATGATGACTGAGCAGCTGAGAAAACTCATGAAGCAGGTACAGGAAGCTAGGCAAAACTGGGATGATGAAGCTGTAAAAAGGGCAGTTAATGAGTATGATGAGACTCTGGATAAATACGTAGCAGTCCTGATGGCCCAGGCAAAGATCTATTGGGACATGAAGAACTATGCAATGGTAGAAAAGATTTTCCGCAAATCGGTGGAGTTCTGTAATGAACACGAGGTGTGGAAGCTGAATGTGGCTCATGTGCTCTTCATGCAAGACAACAAGTATAAAGAGGCTATTAGCTTCTATGAGCCAGTAGTTAAAAAGCACTATGACAACATTCTTGATGTTAGTGCCATTGTGTTAGCTAACCTCTGTGTCTCCTACATCCTGACAAGCCAGAATGAAGATGC
Organism: Psittacus erithacus; assembly: GCA_009867235.2. NCBI lineage: Eukaryota > Metazoa > Chordata > Aves > Psittaciformes > Psittacidae > Psittacus > Psittacus erithacus. Next base: position 2,337 of record WYDI02028246.1, on the reverse strand, counting down.
GGAGGAACTGATGAAGAAGATCGAGCAGGGAGAAGAGCAGATGTCCTATAATAGTCCTGATAAAAATATCTACCATTTTTGCATTATTAATCTCGTCATCGGGACACTCTACTGTGTGAAGGGAAACTATGACTTTGGCATAACAAGGGTCATTAAAAGCCTGGAGCCATATAACAAAAAACTGAGCACTGATACATGGTATTACGCCAAACGGTGTTTCTTGTCCTTGCTGGAGAACATGTCCAAGCACATGATCATGCTATGTGACAGTGTTATTGAAGAATGCATTCAGTTTCTGAAGCAATGTGAGCTGTATGGAAGAAACATTCCAGCTGTCATTGAGCAGCCCCTTGAGGAGAAGAGGTTGCACAGTGGAAAAAACACAGTTACCTATGAGGCCAGGCTTTTGAGAGCACTGATGTACAAGATCACTGGGTGGACTCCCTAAATGGTGTTCCCCTATAGCTGAAATGAGAATTTTGTGTCTGCTGTTTTCTGATGCTTATAAGGTGGTGCTCACCCTAGTAGTCCATAGCAGTGTGGGTTTCTCTTGGTTGCTTACTTTTAAGGATTTTGTCCTGTATTTTAACCACATCCAGTGGAAAACAGAATATTTGCACAAAATTAACCTGCACTAAATATGCAGGGGCATTCTCAGTAATCTGGCATGTTAAATACACCTTAAGATGTGTCGACCAAGAACTTCAGTACAGAAATATCATAGTTTTATAAAATACTATATATATATAATTTATATTTTATATGTATTTTGACCTAGATCCTTTTCATTAGTTGACAGTTGAAAAGAATTTGTTACCCACCTCTTCTAGCACAGAAATTGAAGAAACGGTTGTTTCAATTCTCTATTTTGTGCCTCTGTATGAAATGTTTTTCTTCTGCTTTTTCCACGGTATTTTTAATGTATTACAGACCATGTTTATAATATATTTAAACACAAAAAATGGCTTTATAATAAAAATCAGTCCTACAAAGATTAACATTGCTTTTTGCTGATTTGGTAATAATGCACGAGTATTCTGGCAGATTGTATACCTAATACGGGGACCGGGAGTATGTTCCAAGTATGTATATTAGGAGGGTACCTCAGTTTAGGCCTTGCAGTGAAATTCATTATGACTGGAGCTAACTGGCTTCAGAGGCACAGCTCAGAGCTGCCCCTGGGCCTCTGCACCCTGAGCTGCCCATGCCTGCACTGTGCCAGTGGCAGCTGTTGCTCTGCAGACCTGTTTGGTAGCAAGTGCTTACTTAGTAACGCAGTCCCATTTGCTGCCTGGCCTGTCCCTTCAATCCAAATACCAATCTTAAAATACAGCAGTTTCTTGTAAGAGACTGTGAATGTGATATTATTTTCCTCAAAAAAAAAAACATGTAACTTCCATTTCATGCAAGGTTTATGACTTACACCCTTAGATGGAAGAAATCTTCAGTTTCCTCCTTGTGTTGCTATTCCTACATCTCTTAACACCTATCACAAACCCTGTTTATTTGCTTAATTTCTTAACTTGGTATCTCCATCACCCTGGCATCAGTCAGTGAGTTTCCTCAACAGTGTCCCTGTAATTTTTCCACCATAGTACACGTTCCACAGCGAAGTGAGACAAAAACACCTTTCAGCTCTTTTACACAGTGTGGTTCTGTGCCCTGTGGATGCTGTCCTGTTCATGTGTTCTGCCTCCTGAAGCAACGCATGACCTGAAGTTTTTTAAATAAGGATCAACGATCCATGGCTTTAACTCGTTTGCTTACCTTTGATACTGGCTCCCTGAAGAGCTGTCATGGGGGAATTTTGGAATCAGGCTGCATGTCCCTCAAAATCCAGTTTCTGTGCTGTAGTTTACCTGGCAAGAGAGAGGGCAGCATTTAAAAGTTGCTCTATTACAAAGCAATAGAAAACTTAATCCTTCTAGAGGATTACATGGGGACTGAACAAGCCTGCGACCATTTCAACATACAGAAAATCAACTCTAACTATCCACTGGGAGAGAAACCTCTCAGGGCTGAGCATATTTTCTATAAAGGAAGCAGCTGCAGGTCAGGTAATGTTACAGTTTACCCTAAACTTCCCATAACAGTAAAGTAAAATCACATTTAACAGTGTCAAGAATGGTAAAGTGTTCTAGAGACCAGGCAGGAGATGTAGCAAGGTGTCTAGAGAGGCCTGCAGAGCTCAATACTAGTTCATAAAGCCCCTGGTTATGGTGCTATTAAACATTTATGATGCTACCAGCAGGTCATTATATGTGACCAGCAGGTCGAAGGAGGTGATCCTGCCCCTCTGCTCTGCTCTCGTGAGACCTCACTTGGAGTATTGTGTGC